>JTDE01003110.1:52465-81658 GCA_014338405.1 Paragonimus skrjabini miyazakii | reverse complement strand
ACCTTCTTAGTAACGTTTTCTTCTAAGATATTCCACGTCACTGTTGAAGTGAACGGCGGCCCGAGCCACAGTACCTTTTGGTCAGGCTAATGGCTGTTATGATGATGATGATGATGAATACATTATAAATACACATTCGGTCAAGGCCAAACTTAGCATGCTCTTTATGAATATGCTGCCTACACAAAACGCTCATTCAACGAATTAAAATGAACGTGAACGGCTTAGAAGCCAGAGGAATGAGGTTAATTTCTCATTGGTTTTTACGCAAACTGAGCGAACCCTTGATGAATACGTGAATGATGAATGTCAAATTCTAATCGTTTCAAAAGACCACACCGATTCCGAGTTTCCTGAACAAAATCGTCAGCGTCTGTTTCATTTGTACCAGCGACGGAATGTTATTTGAGCCACTCGTCTTGGGACAATTCAAGTAATGCATCTCAAGTAGAAACTTTAGTTCCGAGGGCAGAGAAGCGTCAATAGACCAACGGGGAACCGAAATATTCGAAAGGTTTAGTTAACGACGTTAGTGATCATTTGATCTTCTGTTGGATATTTCTATCTTGGTAACGCTTGCATCAGAAAGGTAACTGACAGGCTAGCCAGTGGATTTTTAGTTTGCCTTACTAACTCCTGGCAGCCTGTTAACTGATTTACAATAGGCAAGTTCCCGGAAAATGCGACTTGGTCCATCATGATAGCACGTTTACTCATCCCGTTTCGTTCGCGTATCCTATTAATAACCCAGACATCCGGCTTGCAAAATCTGCATAACTCAAGGAAAACGAGCGCTGTACAAGTTGAAGAATAACAGGTCATTCATTCTTCATTCACCAGTAGTTCTACTGTTGGAAAACGGGTAACATCGTTTGCAAGTAGTACGGTGTGTACATCGGATAACTCAAGAACAGCTTTTAACGCCAGGAACACTAAAGACCAAAAGCGGCTATTGGAGTAGTGTGTATTTACTGTCGGGGATGGGCCACCAGGGTGAATGGAAATGCACTACTGTCCAAAGTGTGTGAATGCACATGAGCCATGCAAATGAGCGTACGGCTTCGTGGTCCTATGTTTTGACATAAATTTTACGGAATTTCACTTAGTAAACGAATTCGAACACCAAGCGTTTTCTGAGATCATACCACTAATTAAAGATTGTTTGTGAACTGTCCTGTGAAATAATCAACGTTGGTAAGATATCCGCACCAAATTTTGTACGAATGAAGTCAAACAGTTTGGGCGTCGTGTTTAACATGTTATTGATAAATAGAGTGAGAATAAAAGTAACGATGTGACGAACGACTGTTTTCGATAATTCTTTCTCAAGTCAATACAATCACATAGGTTACGTACACGTGATGACGTCCTACTCACTCGGCCAGATAAAGGCGCCGGCATTGTGAATCTAAACAAATCTGATTATACCGAGAAGATGCTATCGATACTTTCGGATACTAGCAAATTCAGGAAGACAGAACATGAGAAAGACAAGACGGAGTTTGTTGAAAATCAAATTACTAATTCATTAGAACGACTAATGCAACAAGGCCGTATCACACAAACTCAGTTTGACCAGATGAAACCAACTGGATCCATCATCCCACGTTTATATGGACTCCCCAAGATTCATAAAGGTGGTTGTCCGTTTAGACCGATACTTGATATGTGCAATTCACCGTATCATACAACCGCTAAGTGGTTGGCGGATATCCTAGAGCATATACGACGGAAATTATGCCCACATAGTCTCCGTGACACTTCCGAGTTTGTGGACTCTGTGAGGGACATTAACGTTAGACATGGGCTCCCTTGATGTCACCTCGCTATTCGCGAATGTTCCGTTGGTGGAAACAATTAACTATTTGTGTGATCAGATTGAACAACCCGAAAGTATGTTCAGATTGCAAAAATCAGACCTAAAAGAACTACTTTTGCGGTGCACCCTCAATGTTCGGTTTTCGTTCAACGATGAGCTGTATCGACAATCGGATGGAGTAGCAATGGGATCCCCTTTAGGCCCGTTACTGGCAGACGTTTTCATTGGCAAATTAGAATCCCAACTTCAGTCGACCATTCAGAGTCTTGACATGTACCGCCGATATGTAGACGATATATTCGTCGTTATACAGTCAGAAGACGAGTTAACAACCATCCTTCAGATTTTTAATGCAGCACACACCTCACTGCGCTTCACCTCAGAAGGGGAATTGAACAACGAGTTCCATTTCTTAGACGTCAAATTGACCAGACGTCGAGACGGTACAATGAGTAGGTCGGTATATCGTGAACCTACATGGACAGGGCAATATACCAATTTCGATAGTTTTGTGCCTCTTAAACAGAAACGAAATCTAGCCCAATGCCTGGCAACTAGAGCAAGAAAGATTTGCTCGGATGACGCAGTAGAGCAGGAACTGAAAAAAGTTCAAAACCCATTGAGGGAAAACGGCTATCCGGAGCAATTCATCACTTCAAATATGAAGGCCAAAATCCCGCAAATGCCCACAGCTGAAAAGAAAGCCATGTTTATAAAACTCCCGTTTAAAGGGGATACTGTAGCAGATCAGTTTAACCGTTGCATGTACCGGTCACTTAGACGTACCTTTCTAGTGACAACCTTAAGAAGTTGGTTCACAACAATGCCGATGTCAAGATCGAGCCTGAAAGACAAGCTACCCGTCCACGATCAGTCAATGCTCGTGCATTCATTTTTATGCTGCTGTTGTACTGCAGAATACGTCGGTCGTACGACTAGGCGCTTGTCAAAAAGGATCAAGGAACATCATCCAGCTTGGGTTGGAACCGGTTGTCGTAAATCAATTACCAGCGCCATTGTTGCACATCTAGCTGACACCAACCATCGCATAGACATCAGCAAAGCATTCCAGGTTGTCTACAGAGTTGCGAACACAACCAAAAACAGTCCGTCAGCGCATTCTGGCGACCGCCGAATCGATTGCTGTTAGATTACGCAACCCTAACCTGTGCTCTCAAAAAAAAGTTTGTTCAGTCCTTGCAACTTCCGTGGCCACAGATCAATCACATCAAATCTAACCACACACAAACATTCGACCCTGACCGTGTGACGTAACATCCAGCTAACGTCTGGCCTGGGCCTAACCAATTAGTGTGTGCCTAGTTTAATATTAGACATCATTGTCACTCGTGAACAGTTATTCCTTGTTTTTGCGCCTTGTCTTACGACATCTTGATGAAACCTACGTAATTGTCGAAAACAATTGTTCGTCACATCGTTACTTTTGATATTGTGGGAATTTTCCGACATTTACGTGAATCCAAGTGGTGAGAATAACACAACGTTATGAGCAAGTTGTAATACTCTACATTTCAACCACCTCGGGTGGCCTTCCTCAGGAGTGTTGTAATCGAAATCACACTAACAAAGGAACAGAGGTCACGTGGGATTAACCATGGTTAGGTCAATATGTGCTGCAACTAAATTGGTTGGTCGAATCGTTTGCCCATTAGGGGGGTAAGACGGATGTAGATATGATTCGTCTTTGTCTGGTGTGGTTCATCCATCCACGCCACACTACAGACAGGGGTTTGCTATCAATGAGCTTAACATAAGAGTGTCGTGCGTAAATGGTGAGTAGTGCTCCGCATGGGAAGGCAGACCCTTGTGAATCACTCGAGCTTGATCAAAACCTACGTTGTGATTCTCTGACAGTGCATGTAGTGCGATGGTCGAATCCTTCTCTAGTTTGCGATGTTGAAGTGCATCTTTAGGAGGAAACCTCATGTGCCTTTCATGTTCGGCAACACGCACTTTCAATTGTCTGCTTGTCTTTCCAATGTACCTGGCATTGCAACCACTGCATTTGATTTCGTAAACACAATCTGTCTGGTCGTCCATAGAAACTGGATCTTTAGGGTACATCACAAGTCGTTCTAAGGTATTATCTAACCGAATTACGGTCCAGATAGCGCACTCAGAGAGGAAGGAACAAATTTTTTCAACTGTTTGTTCACGACAGGGTATATGCACAATAAACTTGAAAGTTCTGGTCGTTTTCGTCTCCCCCTTCATTGACATGCGCTTATATGTGTCATCAACAAATGCGTTTGGATATTGATTGGCAGCTAGCATATCTTTAATGCGGAAAATTTCTGTTGTTTTGAAACCTTCAGTGGTGTAGATCTTAGTAGCCCTGTTGACGAGTGACTTGATGACTGTTCTCTTCATGCCGATTGGATGCGACGAGTTAAAGTTGAGGTACCAACCAGAATGAGTGGTTTTTCGGTATACAGAAACCTGGAATCTCTGGTGCTCATCAACTATCACCAGGCAGTCTAGGGAACTAAGTGAACGTTCATCGGTTTTAGTTTCCAATGTAAATACAATGCCGTTGCATTTTGAATTGAGAAACTGTAGGAATTGGTTGCTAGCGGTCTGTTTCATGATTACGAATGTGTCATCTACATATCGCCATCAAATTCGTGAAGGGCAGATAAATACACTCATCGCTTGTGTTTCCATGTATCTAAGGAAAAGATTGGCTACTGCAGGTGCAACAGGGGAACCCATAGCTACATCATCGGTTTGCTTGTATAATTTTTCGTTGAATTTTAACAAGGTTGGGTATAGACAAAGTTCAAGACCAGATACAATATCGGGAGGTGACAAATTAGGACGTGCATCAAGAGAGTCATCATTTTCTAATAGCTCTTTAACAATATAAATGCTCAGTTTTACTGATACACTGGTATAAAGAGAGGTAACATCAACACTAAGAAAAGCTTCATCATTGCATAATGTCACATGTTCGAGTTTGTCAACAGAATCAAAAGAATCTTTAACGTTGCACATCAACTTGTTTTGCAACGGTTTGATAATAAGGCTGATGAACTTGGCCAGCTTGTAAGTTGGACTGGTGATGTAGTCAAAAATAGGTCTTATGGGTATTCCTGTTTTATGCACTTTTGGAAGGCCATAGAAACGCGAAAGACGATTACTCTTCGGATCGAGCATGAACCAGGTAGACTGTCCACGTTTGTCTTTGATTCCCCGGAGGAACTTGCTGATTTGTGCTTTGACTTTATTAAGACGTGGTTGAAACGTTGTGTTATTCTTGTAAAGGGTTTGGATTGGACAAACGCATCGATACGAAGTCAAACAGGGATTCGCAGAAGACTACGGCCAATCAGTGTCGACAAGGCGAGCAGATTGGTATGTCAGCGTGGGAACCAATCAGGACGGCACGCTGCTCCAGCATCGGATTTTGTTATAACGAGTGTCGGATTAAAACATGTTGTTTAAGTGCGTCACGTGTTAAAACAAACGAGCTACTAGCGAAGCGGAGCCCGAACAATGGAAAAGCTGAAGCGACAGCACCAATTGTATTTATTCATTTTACTGACACGTCTTGTCTATAAAATAACCAATAGAAACCCAATAAATCGAGATTTGCTTTGTGCCACGAAGACTGGTTTTTGCTTTCGTTGCGGGAGGCCGTGATTTCCAACAATTCTCAATCCATGTATCAATAGCATGTTAAACACCACGCCCAAACTGCTTGACTTTATTCATACAAAATTTGGTGCTGATATCTTACAACTGTTTAGTAATCGAATCACATTGGCGAAGAAGCATACCAACTGGATCATTCACCGTGTGTTCGTTGTATTTTCGCAAATGTAGTCCCACCTTCTCTGCTACTCAAACCGCCGGATAACAGCGTCCGTTCAAATTATGCAGCGCTGACAGCCTCACGTATATTTTTAGGGCAACGAGTACATTCGACTACCTACCACATGGAATGTATACGTTTTCGTTGTGACAGTTTAGATGGGCTCATCCATCATGTATTACCCCACGACGAGTACCAACCGCTGTGTACTCGATGTGTATTTTCCTCAGTGACAACCTCGCATTTACCACTGTTACAAAGCTTAATACCGTATGAGTTTCTTGTTTCGTATCCTCCCAAATTTAACCTTCTATGCAGAGCTGGAAGAGATAAATGGATTTTTGTTTTTGTCTGATAACTGACTGATAACCGTTGACTGATATCATTTCAAAAGAGAGCTGTCAGATGCAACAAGGGTATTTCTGTGTGAATTCCTTCTGACTGCTCACGGCGGACTTTGTAGACTGTTCTCCATAAGATGGTTCCCATCCCAACGTGCCGCCGTTAATGAAGGACTTGTGAAGACGTTATCGCTTGTGGTACAGTATTCTTTGCGTGATAAAGCATCAGACAACCTCAAAACAACTTCGATAAACAAACAGTGACCATATCTTTAATGGACTTAACAAGAGGCCCTGTATAAAAACATATCGTAGTCATATTTCTTCGTAGAGTATACAAACATTCAAAAAATGGTATCAAATTTTCTAATTCGTTTTGCTACGACTTTGGAGATGGTGACGTAAGCGACTACTCAGTATTCCCTTTCTATGCGATAGGTTTGAATATCTGATGGAGAAATGTGAACAAGTGAATGTATTTACGTGGTTAACGAGCCTAAGATATGTAGTGAGATCACCTTCGAAGTCCCCAAAATCCTAAACTCCCTGCGACGTGAGAGTTGCCTTACAAGTACCACCGTTCCTGTTGACACTACCTAGTGAATGTAAATTTACTACAAAACACTAACATCAAAGTTAGTGTGTTGGCGTAGGTATCGCAGTTTTACTGGCAGCTGTATAATGAATCCACGTCACCTCTACTACATTCACTAGGGTAACAATGTTTCAGCTTTTACCTTTGAGAATGCCGCCCAACCAGTTCGATGCTTGTTTGAATTCTGGTGGTTGACTGAAATTTCCGTTGACATTCTTCCTCCCTGGCGGCTGCCGTGCGGTTTTGCTTAAGGTTCTCTCGCGTCCAACTCTCTAGCGTCTTCAACTGTTGCGCTGAAGTCTGTCTGTGAACGGTAAGTAAATCAATAAATAAAGTTTGCTTGCAGATTCACCGTCTTCTCACTACAACTTCCGATCCGCGTTAGCATAAGGCCGGGGAAATCTTGCGCGTATAAACCTGAGAATTCCCATCACGGTAGATATCCCCAACTCTGATACACACACACAAGGGAATGACTGACCTTCCAACTAGACGGGTGTCCCAGCGAGCATGGACGTGAAGGGGCCTATCAGGGATAAGGAGACGCGAAGGAGCGCCAATCACATGTGATGCTCAACGTATTAACGCAGTGTACGAAATGCTCGCGAACGTCGGGAAATCAAAATCCAGCGGTCATTCCAAACCCTCAGTTGAAAAAAAAAACAAAATATACACTCCTTTTGGCATATAGTGTATTGTTTGGTGGCGTCTTTTCAGTAACGTCAACTGTTCGTCAATGGTGAGTGCAAAATCGAGGTCACACGTTGTGCAGTTCGCAGTAAATAAAATTTCTCTCGGATGAGTTAGAGGACCTACGGTCCTTTTAGAACGACTTTATTTAATATCAAATCGCAACTTTCTCTCTTCTGTATAAATCTTCTCCGATTCACGGCGTTTCTGAATACAGAAGCCCCAAATGCTTCAGAGGACTTCAACGGAATTTATCTTCTTGCAGAACCTGCAATCACTGAGTAAGTTAATAAGTGTTTCTAACTCTCCCTCCTCTGAAAAACTGTAACTCCCCCGACAGCGCACACCTGTGAAGATTTTTATAAAGCCAGTGAGCTAACGTAATCTGCGAATAACTTTCAAGCGTCATGGACTCAACAAATATTCGACAAATATTTTCGTTTCAAACACACATTTTATTTGAGCACATTCACTGCGTGCGTCCTCCTCAACGGCATTTGCGTGTCAACGATAGTTAGCCCTCGGCATGTTGAAGACGGGTTGTTGGAAATTGATTGCAAAACCAGCCCACCGCTCATTTTTCAACTTCACGCACGTTGATGATTTCGGCTTAAGTGATCATGACACCATATGATGAACCAATCGGTTGGATTTGGTAACCAGACAACTCACATCGCTTATCTACCAAAACGCCAATCCCGTGACAATGACAGCTCAGAGTGAGACGACATGAGTAACTGAGTTCCACCTGTGCGTAAGAGAGACAGGAACGTTCAGTTACCGGGACCTCAGGCTGGTCATTGGCGTCGGTGAGCGCAAACTATTTTGTTTTCTGGAGAGGATGTCACTTTAAATTCAAATGCTCGTTCTCGGTAGAAACACTCCGTAGAACTTATGAAAATCCATCGGGTTACCCGACTGAGCTCACAATCCAGGGACACGACTATGGGAGAGGCCAGTAAAGTTGGGAGCGCTGGGATGAACGTACACATTTTCGTAGGTGATAAGATGACAGGTGGTAAACGAGATGACAAAATGATCGGTCCGTTGTCACAGGTACTTACAACCGACAGTTTTGATGATTGTTCCAAATATTAATTTAACACAAGGCCCTCTCTGGATTCCTACCCGTTAAATAGTTCGTGGTTGTGTTGAGCCACAGTTTGACATGGTATGCATATATCAACAAGATGACCCACATTTTACCTTTAAATTCGCTTGTAGTCCTGTACAGTCTCATCCTGCACTTTGTAAATACCTGCATACCCTCACTATGGTCAAACTGTACATCGGCACTTTTTCTAAACTTCTGATCAAAGCCTTTGAACTTCCTTCTAGATCCATGAATCATTCGCTCGACTGCAGCTGTAGCCTTCGTTCCAGTCTCATTGAATACATTATGCTATAACTTTTCAATGTACGGAAGTTGCTTGTTCCTAAAGATTGTCCGCTTCCGACCATCCACTTCAATGTGACCTTCCTGTATGTACATCTACACCTCTAATCAGATTCCGTTTCAGATATATATATATATATATATATATATATATATATATATATATATATACCCAGGGGTCTGCTGTAACCCCCCACTTGGTAATTTTGCAAAGAGAACTGACTGCAGAAATGAACTAATAGCTCTCTTAAGCAGCATATCTGCTGAACATGTGGCTGTAGACGATAATCAAATATTCGCCCGCGAGGTATACAAATCAATTTCCTGACTTGATGTCAATAAAAAATGTATAGTAGGGTGGTTTGTACTGCTCAACCTAAACGGATCAGGCAAGCGCACTTTAAGTGAACTTAATTACCCTTGTTCAGATCTGCCACACTTTTACAAAAATATACTACTTGAGTAATTAGCTGTTCAGAGTGAAGAGAATAAGTCACGATGCCAGCAAACATCGTTCACAGCATTTTTGATGAATATCGGTTACTCATTTAATCGCCATTTGTGATTTACCTCCACAGTTTATTCCATTCATTCGAACTACTTAAAAAACGTCAGTAATTCCGTATTTTGAGCAAAAACCCTTGTATTGAGAATTTCGTTTCGACAGTTGATGATGTGATCAAAGTAGACCAACTCACCCCTCCCAGTTTATCAGAAAATAGCCCTTACGCGAGTTTAATCGCCATCACCTTGTACTATGAGGATAATTTTGTCATATTTCATCTTCTTGAAGTGAAATCTTGTCCGCTGGCTCGCCGTCCACATATCAGTCAATCGCCATGTGCTGATCGGTCACTACACCGAGCTTGATAGAACTGTGTCGAATTAGATGAACGAATGAAATACAGGCGTAGGGACAGACTAGAATAACCAACCGGATGACTGTCATGCATTCATCAAGACTCTCATAGTATATGTTAAGTAGGAAGCCCTGATGAAGTGGGCGGTGATTCAGGCAATGAAACCATGTTGAATACTCCAAAGGTGTTGAAGTGATTCATCGTCATTCCATTAACTGACGGTTGATCGCAGTTTTGGGTTCTTAGCGGTTGAGCACATTTCTGATTTCGAGGTCGCCATTCTAACCTATCACCTGGTTCGGATAACTTGAACAATGCCCCGTACAAGCGTCTGTAACCGAATGCGCAACTACCTCTCCAGGTTTAAACAGTGATTCAAATTAACCAGGATCCATGTCCTCATTCTTCTAACTATCAGGGCATAGAACCAGATATCGGCGACTAACCATGAGAAGTGCTCTAAGATCCGTCGTATTTCGAAAAAGTCCCCAGTGTACACTTGAGATATTCAAATATTTCTCAGGACCCAGGTAACCCAATTAAATACCTAAATGCAGAACGCATTCGTATCACTTTTTAGGGTCTGGTTGATTCCACCTGGACCCTAATTCAAAAGATTCAGTCATACCTGTGAAAAGCCACTCAGGCAAACACCTTACTTTGCCTTCCAATAGTAACCACCTCCAAATTGTAACATACTCGTCTGTTTAGAACTGCCTGCATGAACTCCACAGGTCTTGAAATCTGGCGATCATTTGCTGTCCAAAAACATCCGGACAGGCTATCGTGTCCCACGTTCAATCTAGATAGATTCTTCATTTCAATCATAGTGTGTGCTCACATTTCAAAACAGTGTTTATCGTACTAAAACCTACACAACTCTCCATAAACACAAGCAACATGTGACGCGTACTGATAAGCACAATACGCTGTAAGGTTGAATGCGCATAGAAAAAAACAGATGTTTATTCGTAATCAACAGACGGCATGTCTGCTGTCATCAAAACGATGCAACGTACATCAAACATCCAACCAGACAACAACTAGATAGGCCACAAAGTACGGTGTGAAATTCTCCTAGCAATGCCACACTTCAAACCACGCAAGATGTTTGACCATCATACATGGAACAATCAATTTCGAATGGCCTGGTATAGATTATAGAAAAATACACTGATGTGATAGACAACGTCAGAGTACCCGACTCGAACTGCAGTTAACCACACATGCGGTGCCGTTAACTGGCAACTGAAGACTGTACACATCGTTTTGAATAAATGCGACAGGTGGGCATTATGGGAAAAATGTGCCTAAACTTATTGGTAAACAAACCTGAGTCATCAGTGTAATCTGCGGTTTGAATTAATGGTAGCTCACTGATAACAACGCCCGAGTGTTAACCGTACAGTAGTGGGTTCTGGGTTGGTTGCTGCAACTACCTAAATTTTAGCACCCTGATAGTGTAGTGAGGAAGAGCGATTGTAATATACGAATGACACCACTGCTTTTCAGTAGTGAGGTCAGAGCACAGATTTCCACATTGAAGTAGTCGCAGGAAAAATACAAGAAACATCGGAGTGCAGCATCGCATTAAATGGTTCTTGGTATGTAAAGGAACTGAGCATTGGTGTCTGTGGCAACCCTGACGGTCTGGGCCCAGTACCGTGCGAAGATGAGTATTTTGTTTGTTGTCATGTTTAAATGCTTAACCCATGTGTTGTTTTCCTGAATAAATAACCCTTGAAGTAGTATCTCACCCACATGTGACCTCGTATGTCACACGAGAGCCAACACTGTTTATTTGAAAGCTGGAGACAATCAATTTTCGACAGCAACAACTTAGTAGCTGGGACTGATGCAAACTAGCTATAGAAACCGAAGGAAAAGTCCCAGTTTAAAAGGAAAAAACGGGATTTCTTAAAACCTCTACAGCTAACCTCAAAGGAATGGTACAAAGATGTGTATTTAGAAAACAAACAACTAATTTCCTAATTTTCCATGTCCAGCTTCAATTCTTGTTCTTAGTTTGCGGATAACAGACGCAAAAAGCAACATTCGTGCCACAGAACCCAATTAGCTGCCATCGTAAAAGTTTATGAGTTACAAGGTGCAGCCGGGAAGATAAGTCTTATATATGGCGGGTAGACTAATAGTCTGTTTACGAAATATAATACCAACCAACTTGTCAGTTTAGTCTACGTCATGGCTGCCCTGTCTTGTTATGCAACTGCCTGCTCGTTTTTCTGCTTGCTTGCCTGTTTGATCTATGTACTAGGTTATCGTTGTTCAATAGTTCATTAATAATTGTTCCTGCTGTGTTCAGCAACATTGAGCCACAATCGGCCAACTGCAAATATATATGCATCTTCTAATGTATGTAAACGTCAAAACTAAATTGTCGGGAAAAAAACTTCTTTGCGATTTGCGCGCGATTAGATCAATATTGACTACATACATACAGTATTTCTTCCCTCGTACTGAACACCTCCGTGATATGAGCAATGAACACCGACCTCCATTTTTTTTCTAAACAGAACTTCCCTATCATCATCTTTGAAACTGAATTAAATTAAGAAAAGAAGCTCCACAACAAGATTATTGAACATTTCAAGGAAAACATCTCAAGTGTCATTGATGGCAAAGATGAACAGAAAAGAAGAGATAAGAAACATGCAACGAACACCTGAGACCACTGTCCACAAACTCTCAGCCCGTCTGTGCAATAAGCATATAGTGGTTCGAACAAATTCGCATATTTCTCCGAAACCCTTCTGGGAACGATATAGCTGCAGAGAGCGTTACAAACAATCGAATCGGAGTTGCTTTTGGGGCTAAAAGTATCAAGCTTGTTGGTTTTCTATAAAAGTATCGAAACCGCAACACCTGTCACGAACTTGAAGGGGTTAGATTTGACGGATCTCTCTATGCAATATCGTCAGAGTGATCACTGCATCCAAGACTAAAGAGGAACTCTGTCAGATATTCACAAATTTGGTTCCCCATGGATTTAGTGAGCTGCCTCAATATCAAACCAGAGAGTTACTTAAACGTAACAGAGACCAGACTGATGCCTCTGTGGTTGTAGTGTAGACTTTGGGTAACCGTTTTGAAATCGAGAACAAGTCTCGATTCACACGAGGTACCTACCAAGTCCCGCAAAACCTCGGAAAAAGCAGTTACAATTCTAATAGCAATCCCTTGCTACCATCCTTGAAAACACAAGGTGGGTAGAGATAATGTCGTGGGAAATTTGCGTCTCAACAGTTTGAGCACCAGAGCCACATATACCCCCGACGGAGGGCCATCTAGAACAAAACTAATTACTTATGTTTCCCCAGAAATATTATCCGGCTCCAAGCTGCTGAACTGTTCCTTGAAATACTCAGCCCACTTACCAAGTTTGCGTAGTTGATCGACGGTAAACAAGGCATCCCTTTCAAATATGGTTTATCGATCACTAAAGTAACTATGTATGAGGAAATGGCACTCTGAAAGTTCCAAACAAGAATGTTCGTTCCAACACCTCTAGTCGTTTGAACAAGCAGTGATCACGGACTTCGCACAAGCTTCTACTGGAATTAGGCATTAGTTCTCATTGGTAACCATCCAGGAGGAATCACGCCAACGTTACCCGCCCAATGTTGTCGCGAACACACAGCTCTTCCAGAACCTACTCCATTGCAAGGCAGTTCGGTATGCGCTCCTCACAACCTCGTTGATAGCACGTGAACTTGTCTGTATTACATCTACAAACCCATGGCCTCTGAGTAAATGAAAGAATGAAATCCGCATGAGTAACAGCCAGACCATAGTACAGACAATTACTCAAAGAAGCCTGACAGCTCTCAACGAAATGACGCCATCTATAGTCATTTGCTATGAACAAACTGTGCCAACGGTGGAATTGTACAAGGCTGTCTTCGTGTGCTATGATGCTTCATAGATAGAGTGCCCGATATATAGTTACCATGGGACACATATATGCACGGCAATCTCTCACCGTTCACTGAGCCGTGCTCTGGAAATGAACATGCCACCCAGTCGATTTTCTTCGGAAGTAAGACGACTAAGCTAATAACTACCTGCACTCCTCAATGCTCGTCTCATGCTAGTCGATTACGGGGCAAAATAAAGGCGCACAGAATGGCAGACGATTGACTGATATTCTTAGCGTATGGTGGAATCACTTCAGTCTGCGTATCGTGAAAAAATGAGAGGATTCACTATACCGAAGCTCGTTTCTAATTAAATGTTTCCCAATCATTGTTTATCAGTTGGTGCCACCAGATACAGAAATAGATGGTCAAATCTTCAAGAACGACTGAGGTTTCCCAAAGTAATACAGCTCCCACGGTCACCCAGCATACCAACCTAGGCTATCTTTCTCTACCCAAGGTGACATGGATTAACCAAGGTCGTCCCAGCCCAACACATATAGGCCCCGATGGCAGCGTCAATATCACCGCCGCTGTTGAGGCAGCCTCCTATGAACACTAACAAACCCACTGTTTTCGTAAGGCCATATGCCCGTGTTAACCCCACATAACCAGAAAAGATTTGTGGTAATCTTCACTAGTATTCTGAAGTAACTGGCAAAGTGCGAGGCACTGTCCAACGTGTCAGTCCTGCTGTCTGAAAAAAGTCAAACAACGGAAGCTTGTAGATCATGACATAATGGTCCATGTGTCATCAACCTCGTAAGAGTTCTATGTATATCAGGATGACGGCACCTCATACTTGCCACGTGGTTTAGGATGGGAAGGGGCGTAAATAGTAATGACCATCAAACCAGCCGCTGGTTTGAATTGCCAACAGGAACTCTGCCACCAGATTGATAAACAATTCTTTCAAGATCTGGTGAGAAGACACTGTGGATTGTCTGTCATATCCATCTAATTCGTAGGTTTTGTAACATATCAGGAGCATGTTACTCAGATTCACTTGCATTTTCGTGCAGTTTACAGACAACGAATGTTGTATTAGAATTCAGCGATCAAAGGTAAAAAAATGCCCGCAGTTTCTGTCCTACGTAATACGAATAATAAAAACTTACCCCAAGAAAATAGCTTCTGATAAGATGTCTATTCATGTAATTTCAGATTGTGCCGCACCACAACAATCCACTATGTAACAGAATAGTGACACATTTGTACCTCGGCTGATACGGCTTGCAAAGGCTAGTATAATGATTGTAGAAGTCGGACGACCAGACGACATGCGCCCAGATGTGGGTACCCGACTGGATGACTCAGAACGGAACGGGAAAACAGTCAGAGAGGTATCGCAGTATGACAGAGTTTAATGGTTTGGCCTTCCATGTGGCGAAAGTATATAGGATGTTGGAAAGCATACCGTAAGGTAACCTAATCGTTGTCTAATAATTGTGATCATGGCCACTAAGATCGTCATGCGTTTCGAAAAAAACGGTCAAAAACTTCGTAAGAGACTTGGTGCTAAAACGAATGAAGTGCGTGGCGACAGGAATGCCCCGATAAATCAGAAACAAGTTTTGATGTTCAAGGCAAAAACGTTGTCATTTCTGACAATTTCTGTCATTTTCTGACTTTACAATTTTCAGAGAGATCATTGACAAACTTCACACTTACGGAAGCTGCAAACGAACAACGTTGACACATACCTTGAAACTTTTTCCTTCAAACAACCGAAGTTCGGAAAACGATGCTTTACGACAAAAAGGTCTTTCAGCTTATATAACTGACGATTTTGCAAGCACTCTATTGGCTTACTAATGAGTCTTTGGGTTTATCATACGTTTCGATACTGAAAAATAAGTTGACTTCAACTGTGAATGTAATGTCAGTTTATGGGTGTAAGTGTGAGTGGTCAGAACAAGGTGGTGCACGACCACACTGTATGAAATAAACTCGATGCTACACTTGTTCTGCAATGAGTGTATCGAGGTGTCTCAGTTGAACAGCTGCCCAGAACGCTGAGGCGAAATTTTTGGTACTGTTTTTGATATTTTTATGACGATAGTACGAAAAACACAACGTATTCTTGACAAGCTATTCTATTCAAAAACTGTATTTGATAATGAACCTTACTCTGTTTTGCACCGATAATGACAATACAGATGACTGCAAACGGTTGGTTCCAGTGACCACCAGCGAAGTTGTGGAGAGCTGTTTCGACTTAGCTGGGTCTCATCAGCATCACGCACGCCAGAGAATCGAATCCACGACTCCTGAATAGGCGGCCGATTGTAGTCCAAGCACTTATCCACTAGACCATGGGGTCACGGTCACCGGGGTTGCAGGAAGGTATGTGAATTAGTTTCTTTAGCCGTTGCGCTTCCTTTTGTTCAAAGGCTGTCCACCACTACGCTGGTGGTCACTGGGACCAACCGTTAGCAAAATCCCTTTCTCAACCCATTCTGAGGCTGTGGTGGATGCTTGCTCGTTTGCTGGCTAACCATAAAACGGTTGATCGATTTCAGCCTATGAGTGAAAGGAAGCGCAATGGTTAAGGAAACTAATACAAATTACTAAACTACACATAGTCCTTGACGAACTGCAAATATCGAATGAATCTCATCAGCTCAACAATTAAGTCCACAGATTTAATGAACAAATATACGTAAGATCCTCATCCATACATTGGAGTTTGCGAATAACAGGAACCTCATTAATTTCAACGGAAAAGAATTCCCTTCTAGGCTTCTTATAAAAAATAAACGAAATAATCGAGCAGAATTCAACTAATCGGTTATAAGTAATAGATTCCACCCTATTGTTAAAACACTTTGAGGGCTAGTAATTTCTACAACAAGGTCAGTGATTCCTTGACATAAAAGTCACATTCTGTGCGAGTTGCCTTTCTTTAAAAGTAGCCAAGAACACTGGATATTCTCGAGACAATGCGATGGTAGACATTACCCACCAGTCACGGGTTCGAGCCCCGACAAAGATGTGATCAGCTTGACAGAATCAGCTCATATATAACCATTGTACCGTACAGTGTAGACGTTGGAAAGTTGACTGTGAATTAGGCCAATATCATGAATTGAAAAGAGAAGCTGAGAATGCTCCAGCAGTTCGACAATGGAGATAGAATGAATATAAATATATAACAAACGCCAAGTGTAGAAATGTGCGCTGGAGTTAGAAAGCAACGTTTTCAACTAAACGAGCCTAGCTTCTCATGTGGCCCACATCCTGCGATTGTATTAACCGGTCAGTTAGACCAAATCGATTGGATTTTGCCAAAGAGCACGACTATCCTAAATCGTGACCCATTGCATAGTAAAGTAGAAGTAACACGCGTGATACGAACGCGACAGAAAATATGTCAACTACAGTCAGCTTCAATTTGCTTCTGAAACACAGTACCTCGCGTATGGAATTGTATGGCGCGTGATGCTTCCTGAACAAAAGTGATGACCCTCACAATTAAATCGATAGTACAGCCAAATATAAATCTGACTGACTGGGACAATATGATGTGGTGTCCACATACATGCACATTTTATTATGCATGGTAAAACCAATGCGATAAAACGGGTACATCCAAAAGTAAATCTGGTCGTCAGTAGCGATTAGTAATAGACTGTAACATCAGGGTGTTTCCATGGCCATACACTTTATACCGGTTGACCAGATAGAGAGAGCACCTTTCTGTTTCATGAACGCACTAGAGACCGAGTGAGCAAAACCGAACGGAATACAGCTAGGCAATAGAATCGAGTAAACGATATTTCATAGTTAAGCTAGTTTTTGCAGCTGTTGCATGAGGATAGAACGCCGTCACGAGTTCGTAAAGCTGAATATGAATAATCATCAAGTCAGGTTAAACCAATAAGTTTTATGCCCCCGAGACATGAATGTTCAGCATCTCACATACCCATATCTTCAACAACTGGAGGATAAGTAACTAAATCTGAGTTACAAAATGACAAATAACGACTATAAAACTCATGGAAATGTTAGGGAATAGCTGCAGATTGTATCATGTATGAGAAAATGCACTAATTCATTTTTGTGGTTAATTTGATAAGGAGCCTGGGTTTGAGTAGAAGTCTAGCTAAGTATACAATAATTAGGACAGGGTGCACGTACACAGATATTTATACTAGGATCTACTGCAGAGTGTAAAGAGATATCAGAATAAAGGAGATGAGTTGTGATAGGAAAATTTTTGCGCACTGAAATGATGATAAACAATGAAACCAGTGAGCTGTTTAGAGGGACAGGTTTTAATGATTTGGCAAAAAGTACAAAGTTTCACGACGACAAACCACGGGAAAAAATTGGTGAACAATACATACAGTGTGGAAGCATACAGGTTTTGATAAATCAACTAACCAAATGGTGTGGATTAAAAAGAGAATTTAAGCGCCAAATATCGAACGATGGTTTTCGTGCTTGGGTGAAAACATCATGTTGTTACTCAAATTAATCCCCAGATATTTAACACTAAGAAATCATTTATATGAACGAAAGAATAAGTGTGAGAAATTTCTTCATATTGCTTCCGTTTTACACGCGAAAACGATATTGGAACACATGTGGATGTATCAGGAGACAAACTGTAGCACTCTGACTAACCTGAGCGTTCAGATAAGCTGTTCAGCTGAATGAGGGAAGAAAATCTTATCGGGTGTACAGTGCACAACACCGTATAATCCGTTTATTTGATTAAAAGTTCGTGATCGTCAGCCGGTATGGATACAATATAAAGTGACAATAAGAAAAGAGAGATGATTACACTCTACAGAACACCAGTAATGAGGCTTGGCGACCGAACTGAATAAACTGGTATCGAATTGTAAAGTAATCACCCAAAAGCTCGACAGCTGAAGTTTGAATTCCAGATATTTTGAGAATGTTAAGTAACGGCTCTGTATCAACGCCTCCAAACACATAGTTATAGCCTAATAAACGTATGCGAATAGCTTCTGAGTTTTACTCGGGCGATGGCAATTAAATGAAAGAGACTTGCGTGAGCATTTAAGAATAAGTACGAGTGATAACAGGCAAACTTATTACAATCTGTGATATTCAGTCAAGCATCCATTCGGGCAAGAATGCGTTTTTAGAAAACTTCTAACGCAGATATGCATAACACCGTTACTTTTTCAGGAATTGCTGCGATATAGAAGCCGGAAATTTTGCGTTGTGCGAAACTGTGTGAATAACTGAGCTACAGGTTAGCATAACAGTTAAGCGTGTTTCTTGAGAACAATCAATGATAAGCCATCAAGTCCTGGACTTCAACCTTTAAATACGACCGAGCCCACAACTGGAGTAGACGAATGAGTGTAAAAAGAAAATCGCATGGGAGCTGGGAAGGAATTACGCGCTAACGTAAGGTTGGGTGTTTCGACGTCGACAATAAATTTCTTAGCAGGAAAGTCAAATCCATTTAGCCTTATCATAATTTGCCAGATCTCCCACCAGTTACTGCCATTCAGTCATGTATTCGCGTATATCGAACTTTGAAATACATTTCATTGATGAATGATTTTCTAATTTGCAAACCTTTTCTTTCTTTTTTCGGGGTATGGAGAAAAATTCAGTCCGCACGAATAAAGATGGTTTACCAAAGCAGCAGAAATTTAGGTAGCTATTCGAATGTTCATAACAGATGGACGGGCTCAAACCGGATATCACTTTTCTAAGCCTACCACAGCGAAGAAAAGAAGAATGAACTGATGAAAATGATTAACAGAAATTGAGGTGCTTGAATCCGATTATTCAGGATGAATGCGAAGTGTTACGAAGGTATAAATCGTAGCTTTTTCAGCGACGCATTAAAGCATCTTTTCATATCCGCCATCCAAAAGTCTATCAAGGTTCCAGTACTGAACACATTACCATGATGAGGTTGAGATCTTTTTCTTAGCCCAAACTGAGTCGCGAGAAACGTTAAATTCAAAAAAGCTGCCAAAGTGACCAGTCAATATTAGTAATAACATCTGAATCAGAAGGTTCAAGACATGAAACAAAGTCGTGTTACAGCTTAGCCCAGACCAGTTAGTTCATCTCACAATTTCGTTGAATGGAGTCTTAAATCACTGAATAGACATTTGCGAGCATTAGGCGGTCTCGTCTACGAGCACTGTGATAGATGTGCTTTAAATAGGTATATCAACATTCCGCACGAGTGATCCCCGGGCTATAGGCTAATTACGACAGCAATTCAACTGTTAATAATCATGTTACAACTGACAAAATAGACAAAACGCTTCAACTGAATGATTCGAAAGCACGAGTGACAATTTCGCAAAAGATATGTTCAACTGTGTGCTTAGCTAGCTTGTAATGTAGTATATGCAAATTCGCACCAAACAAGTGCTAGTATGCACCGAAGCCGTGAAAAGAATAATAGACATTGAGTAACCGTAGAATACGAACAGTTAACTATGGTTTCACCATAAACACTGTCACAAACATCATTCATATTGATTCTCGTAAATATGTCCTAATTCGTTTTTCTACGTAAAGGCAAACAAAAATAAGTGTTTGCACGACTGATTTAGGCAAGCATTGGTCAGTAAATCTATCCATACACATCCAACAGACTTGGTGTGTAATATTTTCTGATAATTTAAGCTACATATATATGCCGATCGTCCCCGAAGAATGCACCTGGATACAAAATCCGCATTCTAAACCAAAGGGCTTGCCAAAAGATCAGGCTTCCTAACTGAGTCGGATTAGCGAACGACCTCAGCACACCACCGCAACCATAACCAGACGGTGTACGTGCATTTCAGGTCAGGTTGTTCGACTCCACTGTCTCAGTGTTTTGCTCACCACGGTCCACAATCGTTAAGACAAACGTCCTTGTAAACGTTTCAGCGTTGGGAAGACAGTGTTCGGCTTGGAACCAGCATGAACCGATGAAAGTAAATGGGTAAAGTGAAAATACATTTCCATAACTGACTATACAATCATAATTTTTTCACCAAATGATGGATAGCAAAAAGCTGCGTTCATGAACGAAACGAAATTATAAATTACTTAGAGACTTATCGAAAATTAACAACTTTCCCACAAAACTTGAGGTATGTCATGTGTTTTGATATTAACCGCAACAGTTGTGGACTCTGAAGTGCAGGTTTATAGCCATGCTGGTAAAACGATGAGCGTCGTTTAACATGTTTCGATTCTGTGTTGTTCCACTTTCTGTCAACATCCCTTACTCGATCATGTTATCCATATATAGGTGCCGTGATGGAGGTAACTTTTGGGGTCAGTGAGATAGGCGTGGACAGCTCGTTCAAAAATGTTGTCCAGATTGAAGTGCTCTTTTCTCCAGAAACCCGCCTCATCCTTAAAAAATGGTATATCAATGATGTGAAGGCCGTTAAGTTTGAGTTGACACAAAACACTCGCATCATACGGGTTTTGGTTAGATGATTACGACCTAGAATAATATATTGATACATATGTGTACCAATTGAACTAGGCCGAATTCGGGGCGCAGCACGCTTCCTACACGCGTCGTGTTTGTTGGCAAACTAACATATCTAGGACTAGGGATTTTAAGTACAAGTGATTCTAATGGCGATTTAGAATCAATACTTTAATTTCACCGAAGATATGTCGCATTCGTGCAGTATAGGATGACCAGTTCATTCGGTGTATCTGTCTAACTGACTCTGGTTAGGTTGATCTGTTGGACCACACTACTCTCAGTTTAATCTGTTCGACAGCAACCTCACAGAACTTCGTCTGGACAAACTTATTACGCTGGAACCAGATCACACTATTGGACCACCACTAAGAGGACAATGTATCGTTTTATGAAAAGTACCGAGACTGAGACATTTGTGTACACCACAGGTGAACCATACGCAACATATAGAGATTACTGGAAAGTATTGACTAAAGCTGACTATATCTATTTGATGTACGCCTGTCGGTGCCGTATACAGCATTACACGAGACAATTTATACACTCCGTGTAATAAATATTCGGTCACAATTCTCAAGTGCTTTTTTACCTATTACCTCCGATTAACACGCATATTTGAATAATGACTTAATGCGTCGTGTGTCAATGTAAGTGACCTATAGTAGTCCATTACACGTGAACCAAAACGGTACCTTAATCAAACAGTAATCCACAATATGATTGGTTAGATTTCGTATTTCAATCGGAGCTAGTTGAATCTACTGAGTGCACGAATCTGATAACTACCGCTAAAGATGTGTTGTCCTACTGACATGTCGATAGTACCGTCACACAAAGATAACATGAAAATAAAGCATTAGTATATAAACCACAAATTCACAAGAAATGTTGTCCGTGGCTTTGCCCACACAAAAGCATTCTCCTCAGGCATGATAATGGCACACGTTGCAAAGCAGTCTCGGAGATGGCACTACATCTTTAAAATATATTCATTTTTGGTTCCTCCAGTGTCTGTCGACGTTCCCTGTAAACTCAAGGAAAACAATTCGGTTTGGGTAATAGGATACAGTCCCATCGCGACCGATCGGTCATCGCCCGAGTATTCTACTCAGCTATTCTCGTAATGCATAATATGGTGAGGTGCCACCCTATCGAAACCAAACGCAACCAAGTACTCCCAGTTGTTTCAGAGCTGGTATATTCTATTGCAGCATTTGAAGACAGGGATGCTCCAGTTTGTAAATGATTATACGAATAGAGGTTTTCTGTCGAACTGGAGCAAACCGATGGAATTGTTGATGTGCCAAAAATGAGGTTTCTACACGAAACCACTCAAACAGAACATAGTGCCACCTGTAAAACGACACGGTTGTCCGCACACAACAGCCAAGGCTCTCAACGGACCCCACGGTATGACCAATACTTGTACCTTTTGTGTATCCTACGTACAGTGGAGTTCCACGGGTTGCATTCATGAGAAACGACAAACGCTCATTTGGAGGTTACTTTTACACGCCATGGAATATCATCCGCACATCAGTCACGCGTTGACGTGCACGGCCGGTGATTTGTCTGCAAGTCACAAACATCTTCCGACATGACAAACTTTTACATCAACCTCTGAACGGATTTATAAGAATCTGATCGTATGCCCACTGTTCACCAAATTCTGGAGCAGTAAGTACGTATCGCAGGTCAACAACTGCCGTATTTCTCATCAGTAAGGGTGAGTTCAATTCAATGGATCGATCTACATCTCAGGTCACTTAAATGTATAGGTGTATTGACTAAGTATGTGAACATACTGTCGGTGCTTGACTCCCTCATTTCAGCTCACGTTGGCGTTTACGGTGAACTGTCCAACATTGTCATTACCAGGAACACCGTACGTCAGGGCTGTCCATTATCATCGGTTTTTGTTTGATTTTGTCATAGACGATGTAATAGAGGACTGTCCGTGGCACTCACAAAATGCCAGCGTGGACCTCCTGCTTGATGGAAGATTGACTGACCTTGATCAGGTTGACCACAAGGTGTGTTTGACAACTTTCCGGTAGTACAAACAATACCAGAAGTTACATCGCAATCTGCTACGTACTTCGGAATGCGCTTTGCAGCCTCGAAGTGCAAAATGCTTCTACAAGACTACTGTGAATACGTACATTCAATGTTGGCTAATGAATTTATGGAATTTGTTGACTGGTCTGTCTGTTTGGGTACCTGCATCAGTGGTGGTGACGACGGGGCTGTAGGCAATAAAATGCAAGCGCGTATCTCTGAGGTGATGGCGATATTCGCAAATCTAGGACATATTTGATGACAGAGAAGCATCTCCCTGAAGTTCAGGCGTCGTGTAAATGGGGCGAGTTTGAGGACTGTGGTAGTACAGGTCCAGGAAGTTTGGCTACTTAGGGTAGAACAGGTGAACCGAACATCGGTGTCTGCGTTTGATCAATGATATTGTATGACACACACGGGTTAGTTGAGAAGCGAGTATTTGGTAGTGACTGCTAGGCGAGCTCTCTCGATCAATCCTTACCGACGAAAATTGCTATAAATAGTTTGAAGCTCCTGATAGATGAGGACGACAACCTCCGAAGTAGGACGAACCTTTCTCCAGAGGAATTGATTCAGTTAGTGGAGCTCTCCATGGAGACGGCCGAGTCTACCCGCAGAAGAGAGGCCCACCAATATTGGGATTGCTTGTAGACGTTGTAATGAAGCACTTTGAATCTGAAACCTTTCAGAAATTCAAACCCAAACTGTGACTTCGATGTGTGGAAGACGCATTTGTCGTCTTACCTTGGACTTAGTTTGACTACTTCCACAGTTGTTTGAATACCATAATAAAAGGAGAAAAAATTCACGCCCAAAGTTCATCAATTTATCGGCTATAAAAAGACTTGGTGGCAAGTTTGAAATTACTCTCTCGTAAACTGACAACAATTGATGTTATCCCCGCGTTCAATAGTAACCATCCAGTCTGTCATCTTGAAAGCTGCGTGCGAACGTTGTTCCGACGTGCAGACACGCACTGTAGCTCATCCGAACTCAGAAGACAAGAACGGGATCATCTGGTAGTTTCATAGGCATCAATCAGGTCAACGAGAACTAAACATGGAGAACCTAAAACGCGAATGACAGTACCACATATTCACGACACGTGGAGCAACACAAGGGATGCTCCAATCGTAATGTATGGAGTGGGGAGCATAAGTTTTCTGGTTGAGAATGGAGGCTCGTCAGATGGCATCAGCCCAATGTTTTACGGCCACTGCTATTGATACATTTATAAAAGTGATAACCTATCAACCTGTGAACCTTTCAAGTCCACGCACACTTTCCTCCTTTCCGGTCTCACGTTACCGCGGTGTTTTCATATGGTTGGGATGTCTGCTCGGCACAAACTGAGAACCTCTGATCAGGGACCAAACTGCTAAGGTGTTTAAACATCGTCGCGTGCAGACCAGGAGCGATGATACCACGGGTGGCAACTAGAGCAACATGTATTTACTCCCACACCGCTGTCTATTCAGGGGTTGTGGGTTGAAACAGTTCTCTTCTCATTAGCTACACTCCACCTTACTCTTGAGTCCCAGGCTGTCTACCGATGTGACAGAGAGGTCGAACCAATGTGACCTGAAAAAAATCATTCAATCACAAAAACGCTACGCACGGCATTAAAAGATAAAACCCCAACTAGGTACCGTCGAGATAACAAAAAATGAGTGCAGAGTAAAACTGATTATGACTAATGGATCTTGGTTTGCGCCAAAGATAGAATCACACCTGCGGAAATCCGTTTATAGCAATGTGAGTTGCAGGTGACTAGTTCCTTTATTTTTACACGTTTTTGTTATGCGGTAACGGAGTTACTTGCTGTTTGAAAAAGCCCCCCCCCCAGTTGGTAGAATGCCTGCACTGTTAGGGGAAGATGCGGGCCAAATACGTCTGCGGTAGCATACTTACGGAAATGTGCTATTCTGATGATCCTATTGAAGAGAGGATGGAGTTGCATTTGTAAATAAAGGATTCGCTGATGCCCTCTTCAGCGAGTGTATCACTACCTATAGGTCTTGTCTATCATGGTTGAGGTCCCTCGTAGTGTGAAGAAAGCTTACACTAAATATCTTGTGGTTAAACAATCAGTGGGGTTTGCGATTATTTTTCTTTCATTCTCCCTTCCCTCATTTCTCATGCCCACATACATTACTCGATAATCAAGACAGGCTGTGAAATCGAAAAACGGAACCCGAAAAATCCGTAAATCCCTCTTCAAGTGGGACAATCACGGCTTTGGGTGCTGTTCTCTGGCATTCCTGTGCAAATATTCTGGACGCTCGATTGGCAACAGCCACTTTGTCCTGTGCAAATTAAACTTGAGCATCAAATATCACACAAGCCAAACTCAATACTCAACTAAGCTCTGGCGAACGCTAAAGATCGTGTAGAACCACATGAACAATCTAGAGTTGTCTACGCAATTTCATGTTTCCGGCGTGACCAAGAATAGGCGGGAAAGACAAGCAAACCGGTGCGCACACGCACAAATTAACAGTGCGACGAGCCGACCCTAGATCATAACTATGGCACCACGGCACAGACACAGGTCACGAGGGCAACATGGATCACACGAAAGTAGTCGGTAGGACAAAAATGAAACGAGAACGGTTTGTACTGGAAGCTCTTTATCCGCGGAATTCATATAATCAACACGTAGATATAGACATCTACGACGAGAGACGCGATGGGCTATGGGGCAACAAACGACAGAGCGAAAAGTGGAATCGTAGTCAATATGTCTCAAAAAAGACCCGATCGCATCGAGAAATGAGTGCTCACAATAAAAAGAAACATCTCAGGACAAACGGATTAATTGATCACCAAAATTCGCTTGGAAGTTCAGAGATCTTGAAACCAAATGTGAACCGATCTCGTGTGACAAAGACGTACCCCACAGCCTGTGAAAAAAGGCAAGATAGTTCATCATCACCAATATCATCATACAGAACAAGCTAAGTACATTTGAAGTAGACATACGGACCAATGGAAAAATTGTATTTTAGAAGCAAATTCAAACACGGTTCATTGCTGAACAGAAAAACGGAAAAGCCCAAAGGAACTTGGAGACTGGCGACAAGTGTGTAATCACTAAATCAAAGAACTTGGTAATTTGTACATGACGTGATTATTCACTGAAAAACGATAATTCGGCTAAACAATGAGGAACAGGAGAGTTTGGAAACGGATTCCCGAAAACAAACGCAGCAGAATCTTGCAGGTGACAAAATATATAGGTTGGAACTGACTGTCAGATCCTCGTTTAGCAGACAATCTCAGAATCAACTGTCCAAAAAAGCGAATGCACGGCGGCAAAAATTTAAATTCTACAAGCGCGCCAAACCGGACAAGAAAAATAGGACAGAAAAGAAGATAGTTTCTGTCTGTGTTCGGTTGGAAGCATGCAAAAAAGAGCCGGGCTGGTTCTCGAGTGAACATCAAAAATGATGCAGATTGAGCCTAAACATAGAGTTGCAGATCAAGAAGGATTCATTGATGAGCGACAGCATGAACACCTCCGAAAACGGTAGCGGATGGTCGTCATCAGACTGAAAGTAGAAACGAAAGCTGATGATTATGAGAAGGCCATTTTATGGGTCCTAACTACCAGTAGCATTTAAACACGCATTCTGTAAGGAAAAACTTCCAAGAAGGAAATATAGGAATGCATGGCCAACAGGCTAACCAATCACATAGTGCACAGCCACGTACTCAAATCGATCAACAGAACTGCATGTTAGTCATCAAAATTCACACAATTCTAATACCTTCTTTTTTAAACTCACAACCTCACTCGAGTATCGTAACGAAAGACGTGAACTAATTACACAAATTCGCACACCTTACGTGATAGCACAAAGACAACAGCATTTTGTGATTCTATTGCTGTCACTAAGTAGAGGTTTTGTTAAAGTACATATTTCAATTGCCAATATTGTGATCATAAGGGACAAACAGTGCGAGAAAAACAAAGACCAGCGGAATAAAAGTTGATTAGAAGTTGTTTACGACTTGGCGTTGTTTTTGAATCGGTCGATCAAACTGAAACAGCAGTCGACTCCATTCGTGCTTTTGACTCGGTGGACTTAAACATGCTATGAAGAACAGACCAGGCGCTGCGGCTTTGAAAGGCTTCATACTGGGAGGACGTTCAAGTGTAGTAACCACGGTTTCGACGTTTTTCCGTCTTTGGTTCGATTTTTGTCGATGCTCGTAGTCTAATCATTGTCGCTTTCATTTTATCTGATAAATCCTTTCTCTCTTTGTTTGAATGGAACGTGATTTCAGCGCTGAATATACGAGAGCAGCTCATCGATTGTGGAAACTGTACTGACGTCACCACTAGCATCACGTTGTCTGACAGGTAAGCCATCTTGCAACCAAGGTCTCGATGTACTCATGTCATGGATCCCAAAGCCACATTCAACAAATGGATGGTCAAGAGAAAAAATGGTCTTTCATGCGTTTTTCAGCTAAATACTGATGAAACGGTTGATCAAGTATTTGAGTATAATTCCCATGATCGAAATCTTTAAATTAATTAGTCACAGTGAACAAGATGCCCACGAAAACTGGTAAGCTGTCTTTATCAAACATCATGATTTTCTTCTTCCAGTCAGCCTGCCACACAGATGATGGCCAATGTATTGCCGGCTTTTTCCACCAGCGCCTCTGCCGCTGCTTCCTTACATATCGTACAAACGTAGCACGTGTGTCTGTTAAACCTTTGCAAATCCAACATTTATTTTCTGAATTTTTGGCCAACTGTGCTGGAACGAAGAACCTCCTGGTAATTTAGACAATGAAGATTCAACCGGTTGAAGAGAAGAAGCAAGTTCCACCGAACAAGCGAAATCGCTCTAAAAGGTATGCAATGTTTCACGGCTAACCACGACTTCCATTTCGAAATAAAAGCACTAGAATCAAGTTTGGTAGCTAAAACTACACAGCAATGTACATGACAGAAAGTTGTGCTCGGATCCTCGTAAACGTGAGGCCAGCTTATTAACCGCCACCTTATTAAGTCTAACAAACATTACCAAATCATCATATCTAAACATTCAACAATAAAGTCACGTGGACATTGTTCGGCTGGTTCAACAGGGTCAGGTGTTTCAGTCCAACTGAGAAGTCTTGATCACGGGGTTATCGAACGAGATGAATGACAGCAAAATGGTTCATTCTTATATATAAATGATGGTGCAAACGGAATACTATTGACCAAGCATCCGTGTAGGAAAACTTGATTGTGAGTAATAAATAACAGGCTGAACGCAAAACGATAGGCGGGTGTATAAACCATGGTCCGGATGAGGACATGTACAACCAGTTGAAAATCCTTTTAAAAAAGTCATGAAAACCAGATTTTCTTAGCTGACAGAACTGTTTTTGCTAAACAAAACCGCTGAGTTGTAACAGTAAAACTTGAGTCCGACGCATTCGTACTAGATGGGATAACCCAAAAGCACATCTGGATACAAGGGCTGCGACCAAATGTGTGACGTCTAATTTACAACTTATTAACTACCTTACCTGGCCTTCTTTAGAATGTGTTCAAAATAAAGTGCGTGAAAGACGTATGATTCCCCAGTATTTATCATTTGATATATTTCATGATGATCACCAGCAATCACGTGAGTGATATTACATAAAAGAAACTAGCCACAGAAAAACATGTAGAATCACTTTAAGCTAGTAAGCATGACCATATAATAACTGCTGATGGACACCCACCACAAATGAAATAATATTCGCCCACTTATACAAGACAGCTTTCAGAGCCTCAATAAGCAGGCGTAATTTAAATTTAAATTTTTCACACGTACGTAAAAAAAACAGCGAATCGGAAAATCGCACAGAGCCACAATTGCAGAAAATCCCTATTAACACTGAAGAAAGATAATGGAGGTATTAATGGGGACGTTCATTCAGCTGTTTCAACTGGTGAGAACAAACGCGAACACCGCACCGTATGGGGACCACCTGAAAATAATGTGGTGGATTATCAAACCGGAGGTGCGAGTATTCCAACACTCGACGGAATACCTCAACGCAGGGGAAATACATCCAAAAGCCCACAACGAGCGGATCGGAGACAGCATGGGCGACCGGATGAGCTATCGCTCAACGAGATCGGACCAACGGGAGAGGGATGGCAGGCGGAATCCCCCCCCCCCCGATAGAAGGTGTCGATCACACACATAAACCCGGAAGAAGT
>JTDE01003110.1:20134-43320 GCA_014338405.1 Paragonimus skrjabini miyazakii | reverse complement strand
ATAGCTTGTGAGATTTGTGTCCAGCAGCTACTAGGGTCTTCGGAGAGATTACCACACAGGTGGCGTTCCAAGCTAGTTTGGTACTTATGCTTTACAGATGGTAAAGCCGGTTACTCAACAGCCAGTCGTTGCTGTCTGTGGGTTCGTCGACCCGCAAAAGTAAGAACAAAACGACAACATACCAATGCATGATCTGAGTCCAAGTACGTGCCCCAATAAGAACGACAGTCTTGAATGGAACAACGCCACCTATAACTAACAGCTATGTGGTCTATCTGAGACCAGCCCTGATTCGGAGAAGGCGGGCGCCAAGTATAGCATTGACACGCACGATGCCTAAAACTAGTGCTGGCTAAAATAGTTTATATTCATCGTACAGCTACAACAATCGCCCGCCATTATCTGTGCGATGTGACACTACCCCAAACCTGCCACCTAAACGAGATTCGGCCTCACCAAGGCGGCCGACCTGAGCATTCATATCGCCGGCCAGAACGACTATATCAGAGCCACGTGTCGACCGAAGGATAGCGGCCAGACCTAAGCAAAAGGCATCTTTAACTCCGACGTCACTACAGTCAGTAGGAGCGTAAGCAGACACAATGAATAAATTTCTGAGAATCTTGCGTCTAGAGCTGGCCTTAACGGAACCTGCCAAGCGGACAGCACAGTCTACTGTTAACAGGAATCCAATCAATCAATGAGACTGCGGCCGTCGAGCTAAGGACTATACCTACTCCAGCCTGATCTGTAATAGTGGCTGTGGAGTCACCCGAAGTGTATAACCAGTATCGGGTAGACAATGCGGGTGCTGTTAGTTCTATACGCTGACTAGTCCTGCATTCTAGTTTCCGAGATACAGCAGACATCGACATGCAATAAGTCTAACGTTCGTACAAGAGCGGCCTGTTGACCTATCTGTTTTAGAGTGCGAACGTTGAAGGCACCTATATTAATTCGCATTCTAGGTCTAAGCAAGGGACGAGGAAGGCCTGAAGCTAAACAGCAAGAGACGGCACTTACCGGCTCAGTGTTACAACGGTTAGCTACATCTGTCGTTGGACCTGTGGAGTAACTATCAGAAATGGAGGTCGGGAGAGGCTTGAGAACTAAATTTGATAGAACAGTGGGGGAGGGGTCAGCAGTAGCATGTTTTCGCCTACCCACCCTGCTGTATGCAGCAGACAGGACGAACTGGTTTATACTGCGAAACGGCCGACGCAGTATGGAATTACTTGTGTCATGATAATTCATGGTTGTGTGTGGGCTGAAGTACTGCCAGGGCGCCCAGACCTAGACAGGAGAACGATTACGGTTCCCAACCAAAGCCTTTGGCTAAAAAGCGTATACCACAAGGCAGCGGGTGGGTGGCAGCGTACCAGAACTGGTACACTTTTCGGAAAAAGATGTCAACCTTCTTTCAACCCCCAACCTGGAAGACCAGGATACTGATTTATCGAGATGCGCAAGCCGTCAAACCGCGTCAAGGTCCAGTCTCGTTGTGACAGTCAAAATATCGCTCAATAAATTTAGCGGTTTCCGTGATTCCAACTTGAAAAGACGTTCTATTCCTGGGGTTATCGACTGGGACTAGTAGTACAGTTACTGTGTTTCCTCTTGAGGCAATCAGACAATTCGATCATTACTCACAAGCGAGTGTGGCTGGGAGTTTGCATGTGATAATTTAACCGTGCTGGTTTGAGGTCAACTGCGCAGTGATCAATACGGTTGTTCCATAATACCTTGGCTAGAGTTCTAGACCCGCCCGTGGCAAGGATAAGCACAACTGACGAGTTTTAACAAGAACGAAACTCCAGTTTACTGCTTCTCTTTGAAAGGGGTTGATTGGAAAGCCTACGAGAATGCGGCGGCCGTAATCAACTGTGAGTAAGGTTGAACTTACAATCATATTATTGCTAACTGCATAGGGAGTGGATGTGAATCTGATGGAACGCTACACAACGAATGGAAGTACGAGTGCGACATGATGAACCAATTATTTCCATGGGGTAATGTTAGCTAACACATGACCTACAAATTATTCTGAAATGCTGAGGATTGTTTGCATATCGTCGCTACCATAAGCGTTGTACTATACCTGAGATAGTGGAATCGCCAACTGAACAACCTAAGAATAAGAGCTCATTCCTCGATGTCAATAAGAGTCAGGCTGAAGGCACAGACCTTAACCATTGGGTTGTACAATCTGCATCTGCTTTGTTCAACGTCACCATGGTTGTCAGTCATCGGTCTGGTATGATATGCATTTTTGTCTAATGCTCACATCAGCTCAGAGCTCGTTTTGGGGATCATATAGATTCAACAAAGAAAGGCAGTCATCCTTTTATTCATCATCATTGTTGATTTATACAAGGTAGACCCCACATTAATTTCACATTACAAAGCTGGCTACCAGATATCAGTTGAAGAATCATTGTTCAACATAGGAACGTAGCTCTCCTCTTTGTTGATGTATTATTTCATCGCATTAACAAGGACTAGTCTGAGCTGCAAATCAGTTTTTAGCTTTCAAGTTGTAATTTAGTGTCAGGCCGAAAACACCTACTTAAACGACTGCAACCTAGAAAAGGATGTTCAGTAGAATGTTACCACCAACAATTGTCTTTCCGTAAAGGATGCCCGCCACAACTATATCGTAAATGATTAAGTGAACCAAGCTAGAAAGACGACGGTGTCATAATTTCTATTGAAGATTCAAAGGCAACAAATGGTTAGCTCTGTGTATGGGAGCAAAAGTTAGAATAATCATGAGGAATGAGCAGATGATACGGTTGAATTAAAACATGTCACATATGAAGCAGTCAAGACACACGATCAAACGTCCCACTGAACTTCAAACGAGCGACGAGATCATTGTCCGAAACGTAAATTGTAAAAAACGGACGGGAATGCGTCACTTCGAGCCGTAAGTGAAGTGAAAAAAATTTCGTTGAACAGAAGTATCTTTTCAATTTAGTTAACGGTAAGAATTGACATTTCCATGCGTTCCGCCCGAATGCTCTACAGGCACCTGGTGAGACATATAGGACGGGTTGTTCAACAGACACAGTTTCGCCATTCGAAGCGTAATCAGAAACATAAGGCTTAATTGTCGGTGGGAAGTTAAGTCACTCAAACGTGGAGACATTTAAAGACTTCCATCGGGTGAAGGCACGTTTTAGAATAACTGAGGCTCACGCTATCGATAGGCATGACGCAACACCGTTCTTGCCCACGGCACATGGGGGAATAGAAAGGCGACAATGAAGGGTCTACTTGAAATGAACATTGTTGCCACAGTCTGCCAGTCTTCTACACCGAGGGCACGTCAATGTTCGCCTCTCGAAAGAAACAATATAAGGTGCTTTTGCATTTGCAGACGCGCTGGATTTCATTTGCCCTGCCTATTCTGCTATCCTGACTCTGTACTCTTCGACGAACAGGTCGGCAAGTTGATCTAGCGGGCACACTCTCGAATCTGGAACTGGATGCGTACTGTTTCCAAGATGCGCCTTTATGGTCCTAACATTATCCCTCACTTGAATTCAGCATTAGATAATGCTATGGGTCAACGGTTCTTTTTCAGGACCTCCGGTGACGCTGAGGCCGAATCTCGCGGTTGAGCTGAAGTGGTGGATTACATAGAGCTCTAGGGCAGAGTAGGATCTGTTCGAGTAGATCCCAGTGAACAGTCGTGTATGTGCTGTCAAACCTACCACTTCCGTCAAACCCTGTCAACACACACCAGTAAGACCGTGTTTATTTGTCATATCTGCAAATGCTCCAATAGACGACAGTTCACATGCTGTCCAGAGTGCCTTCCATGACGCCCTTTTCTGACCATCTGAGATAAACTAAACACTCGGATATCTTTGTGCTTCCTGGAGATAGGGACACACAACTCAGTCGTCTTAATTCGGATGAGCGACGGTTGGGTGGTATTATCATTACAACTGTCTAGAGCCTGATCACAGGATATTGCGGCTCGGGCCGCCGTTCACCTCAATAGTGACGTGGAATATCCTGGAGAAAGAAAACGTATCTAACAAGGTTAAAATAATAGAAGACAAAGTAGAAGAACTAGAAATGGTATAAATACAGATATGCCATTGATTGTAGGTGGTATGCTCGGTATCCAAGAGCGACACACTGACAATAGCAATCGGCTGTCACACGTATGCACATCTCGCAAACTCCATATGCCGAGTAGTGCATTTCAACGCAAAGGACGGCAGTGAATCAGGTAGAGACCACTCGGTGTAACTCAAACATGGACACAAATTTATTCTATCACCGTCAATTATTGGTGGCGCTATTTTATTGAAGGTTGTCGTTTGTTTTGGAGTAACTACCTTGACTCAGATCAAACCGTTGTTCGTGTCCGCCTTGTTTTGTCGTTTATCCGGAGACCACACAAACGCACAAACATTAAGTAGTCGGTTGGAAATTGAGTGAAACGCCTATTAAACAGCCCAGACAAATAAACTGTCTGGGTCGCAACAGTAGAGTGACCAAAGCGAGCAGTGGTCAAAAATCTCGATAGGCATGCGAACCTCTAAAGGCGCACCACAGATACAACGGAAGTGGATTTCTGCCGAGTTAGCAAAATTTATGAACAAACGTCGACTGAACCCCACTAACTCCGAATAGCACAACGACCGACGGGATCTGAAACGCAACCTTGCGACGAGTCTGTATAAAGATCGTGAGGCTTACCTCTTTGAGTGGGCTTAAGAGATGGATAGGGTATTTCAATTAAGCATTGGCCTGCTATCGTTTTCCATGATTCGCCGTTGCACTGGCTGTCGACAAGGTGTCAGTAAGAATACACGTGGAAAGGGTGGCTCATTAATTTACAAGCTGTGGCCGCGAATTAAGAGATGCGTCGAGCACTTCGAGGAACGGTTCAACTTGCCTGAATTAACTGAATTAGTTGTGTACGATGGAGGTTGGGTAGTTAGTTACGACGTTCCAAACGACCCTCCGTCGGAAACTGAAATGGCTTTGGAGTCTAAATTATTGAGACACAATAAAGCTTCAGGTTGGGACATTCTTTCCCCAGCGCTCTCAAAGATGATGGTGCAACATCGCCATCTGAGCTGACCACATTCCTCCATTCCATAACAGAGACTCAAAAGGTGTCTTATTAAGGTGCGCTTATCAACAGTTAGTTCCACTTTTAGGAGGGGTGCCAGGACATCATGCGACAATCACAGAGGTACTAGCTCTGTCTCTAAGCTGCTGACGGGGTTTGATATCGTGGTGGCTTCTAAAACACAGAGAAAACCGAATAAGACAACAGGCAATCTGTTGGTCTGGTCGTGGGTGTGCTGATTATACTTCCACCTTATGACAGACCGTGAAGCACCCGTACTCATTTTCTCAGCAAATGGTCGTGGTATTCTTGAACACAAACGCTGTTTTCCCCGGTTATCTGGGGCCGTTTCCATCGCGAGGGAGTCCCGGTGAGGTAGGTCAATTTATCAAAGCCGTCATATGCCCGCTGTGTGTACAGTGAACGTTTACGAGATATTTCGGGCGTTCTCCACGTCAAATGGCATTCGACAGGGGTGTCATGCCTCCTTCTTAACTTTGTGATTAACGGCACAATGAGAGGAACACTCAGAAGTTTCGAAGATCCAAGAGTGGAGCCTCTACGAGGTAGTAAGCTGACTGACATCGAATACGCAAACATTGCTTTACTCAATTTTTCCCGTGGAGAACATGCAGACCACGTTGACTCGGTTAAATTATATGACCGGTCTGTATGGTATGCACTTCGCACATTCAAACTGTAGTGTCGTTACAAGATTGGATTGACAGCTTTAATTTCCAGCATACCGCTGGAGATTGTCGGTCATTTCACCTACCTCGGCAGTGCCATCTCGTCGGCTCCTAGTATTGCTGACGAGGTGTTTACGAAGACAGCAGAAGCAACTTAAGCATTTGCCAACCCTCGTCACTTGTCGATTACAAGGAGAATTTACAACGCGTACGTATTTTCATTTTCGCTTTATGGGTCAGACAGGTCCCATTTGTGAGAAAGATGCACATAGACCCTAGGTAACCGACCACCGCTGTTCACGCCAGGTAGCCTATATTAACCGGGCCGACTTCGTGAGTAACGCCACAGTTCGTCGGCACGTGTTTGGGAAATGTGCAAGTTCGTGACCGATGACTGAGACAATGAGAGTGCACAGTTCTCGCTGGTTGGGTCATGTACTGCGTATATCGACGGGGGGTCTGCCGCACCGCGCACTGTTCAGTGCGGCTACTGATGGTCGAAACAAACCGGGCAATGACGCAGTTTTACTAGTGTTGGGGGTCTCAGTACAAAAATTCACCGATGTAGAAAGGTTTAGTGGGCATGCGGAGTTGGTGACCTAGCCATCGCAGGCCGTGCAAACTTGATTAGTTGACCAATAGATCGCGAATGCTCAGCGTTCCTAAGTTTGCGCCAACGAACTACCGCGTTGCTCATGCGATCATCTCGCTTGATGTAGGCCATTTGGCAGACACGACGATAGTCAGACATCTATTTTGTCAAAATCTCAGTAGTAAACAGATCACATTTGGGAGCCACAAAGAAAAGTAAAATGCAAACATATAGAAATGTTCCATCCTCCGATTATAACCGGACGTTTTTATTAAGCCATAAATGACGCAGGTTGGCAAAGGACGCTCGTGACCTTCTAATTCCAGCCGGAACCATACAAATCACAAATCGACGAGGTAGTGCCACCAGAATATGTGAAACTGTCCGAAGTCGCAAGCGGATTGTCTGCAATCTTGAACCACTCTGCACTTTGAGGGTGCGGAGCACTTTCCATATAGACCAACCCGGTCTTCGACAGAGAGGCTAAACAAGACCATGTCATCCGCATGTTCCATGTTGGTCAATGCCAAGAACGAACCCAATATCGAGTTCACTGGATTTCCTAAGCACACCTTTTTGGATGTCGTCAATGGGAAAGAATGAACAAGGACTGGGAGGTCGGAGGTTCTTGGCGAACATCTCTAGGTTAATTGAACACCCTGAACAGTAGTCCATAAATTTTCACCTAGCTTGCACAGTGAGCATAATATAACGATGTTAACAGATTCACACATTTCTATGAAACCTCGTTGTGATGTAGGCACCAAAGAACGCCATTGGAACGACTCTGTCAATTCTGTTGTCAGCTTCTAGACCGTCTTCGAAAAAAGATAGAGACCGGGTTCAGGAGCCTTATAACACCCTGAAACGTTAGGCACCAGGGTCACTTCCGTTTGGCAATTCGGGTCCGGACGTCTACATGGTCCGGCCGAGGCTAGCTGAACTGCTGTTCAAAATGTTCCGCCTACTTGTCAGCCCATAACGGCCACGTGGTGAAAAGTGAATCGTCTTTTTTCAAATATGGTCTCGTTTGCACCAGTATGACGGCTCGCACAAACGAGAATTTGGGAAAACAGCATTTTGGTATTCCCATAAAAAGGGGCTAGCTTCATCTCTTACGAACATTCTACTAAATAGTGATTACGGTAATTGCGCCAGTCTTTATTCAGTTTACGTTCAAGTTCCCGACGGCTGTTGTCTTACTTAAAGCCGGATGGAACTGAGCGAAGCTCGTTCACAAGATTTATCGACGTGACCTCTGCAACAACCGAATAGTTCCTTCGGAGAATTCTTTCACAGCAAGCCGTCATAGGTATTGAAATTTTTTACCGGCATCCGTTAGGTTCTTGCAGCAACCTGGTCTGGGCAACTGGTCCATTAACGCCATCTAACATAGGTTCCTTAAACCCAAGTGTCTTACATTCACTGGCATATTACCACTGAGCAAAGGAAACGGGCACGCACAACAACACCATCCGAGTAAAGGTGGCTGCTCCAAAACGTATCTTTGACGGAGTGGCGCCATCTGGAACCGATATGGTCGCGGTGTTCATGACTACGACAAACAGAACGGACTACTTGTAATGCAACGCTCCTTTTTGTTGAAACGTAGGTAGTCAGATGCACGTATATGTCGCAGTCTTCCAGTGTTGCCGGCACGTTGTGCTGTGTGACAAACATGCTATCCAACCGCTTCTGTTCTGAACTAAGACGACCAGCTTGAGCACTTAAATCGTTTGACAATACGAATGTCTGTGTTTTGTCCGCTGCAGGAGTTCGATGAAGGCGCCACAGAACGCATACACGGCAACAGTCCAGCAACTGTCAGCTGGAACGTGGGCTCACACAATGAGTACAAAGCTTTTGATTTGCACTAGCATACTTTAACCTACATACTGGGTCTGACAGCACGCAAGGGACTGTTTTGGAACTCAGTACGAACTGCGCCCCAACGTGGTCACAAAATTAGAGACCCAGAAGAAGTTTGGATGGACGGTTATCTAAAAATGAACGCAAGTAAATAACTGCTAGAAAAGTATATTCGCACCTGGGAGATACAGCACGCAACGAGTTCCAACTTTGGAGTAGCACTCGTCAGAGCAATCTGTTAACTTAATAGCTGGGGAGTGTGAATATCAACAGCATCAACGTTCACTCGTTATCATGGCTTTGGAAAACAAATAACACTCGAAGACACATGAATGGTAGAAAAATTGAAGGAGAAATTGGCAGTGGTTGAATAAGAACGATAACTTCCTATAATCCCAGCTTGCTGTTGTCCGCAGGGAGAGACCCCACCTCGCGACTGACTGACCTGCGCGACAAATGACAGGATTCTCCAGGGAGGGGCACTGAGAGGCAATGACTCAAGAGTCTGATTCAGTTGACAGTAAAGCACTTTCCTAGCCAGGGAGCACGGTAAATAAGTCATGGGAGTTTGATTAGTGATTACTACGTGCAGTAGACGCAGCCAAGGCTGTCACGCGTTATTCAAACGTATCGGACAACACGCCGGTGGTCATAGATAACCGCTGGGTGAACGAAGTGCTCGCTGCCCGAGGGAACTCTATAACCTTCTTTATTCGGAAGACTGCGTTAAAACCACCACAGCAGTTCTGTTATATGTTCATGGTACTGTGCCTCGCCACCTAATCATTCCTGCGTAATCAATAATGCGACAAACAAATCTACGAGTGAAACCATTTCTCGCCTGCCAGCTCCCTTTTGGCATGCATCTGATGGAGTCAAAGCCCCAGTCAGCAATCCTTGGGATCAACACAGTATGTACACCTGACAACTACGTCAAGGTACCGAAATAGGTCATGATCTACTGCCACTCGAGCCCGTGAACAGTTCAGTCGTCATACGACCGTTGCCAGTAACCATAGCTCCATATCGCAATAATTGGGAGCCTGGTATTTTTATACGCTCTTCGTTTTTGTCCTGTATGGTACAAACGAACAATAGAACACAACGCTTAGTGCGAATGGAATACCTAGCTCTATTCTCTGAAACTGCGTAGCGGTGTTCAGCGAGTCCCTCGCAGACTTTTCCAAACGTTCACTCAAAACAGTGAGTCCCTCGGTCCTGAAAGATCGTTGATTTCACTCCAGTCTACAAGGGAGGATAAAGAACGAACGCAGTCAGCTACCGCCCGATATCACTGCTATCTTCCATCTCTAAAATGATAAACAATATACCCGAAGGCTGTCTCAGACACCACCTAGAATGCAGAGCACTACTAGCTAACGCCCAGCATGGGTTCTGCAAAGGTCTTTCATGTGTCACCAGCCTAAGTGCCGCTACGAATCGCTGAAGTAAGGCAGCCGACGACGGTAATGCTGTCGATTTACAATCCCTGGATCCTATCAAGGCGTTTAACAGGGTAGATCACGCAGTACAGATTGCTAAGCTGCCAGCTTTCTGTATTTCAGGTAACGCTCGAGTTTGGCTTGTTACTCTGAGGATCGGCATTTCTGCGTGTGGGTTAACAGAGCATGCTAACAGAAGTGGTGTGCCCCTGAAGGAGTACCACAGGAGTGCATACTTGGGCCATTGCTGTCTATCCTGTTCATTAACAATCTCCCAAACGTCTCCAACTCCCCGCTGCTTTTGTATGCCGAGGACCCTGAAGTGTGGAGAATCCTAACACGTCTAAGGACCAACTTATTCTTCAAAATGACCTCATCTTTCTAGCTGGGTCCAAATGTATAGTCCTACATATTAGGCACAATCCCCCTCCTCATTCGTATCATACTAATAATGTGCGCCTCCCTGCTGTTAAAGCTGAGAAGGATCTGGGTACCATTATCACAAAGGACCTAAACGCCAAACCTAGTTGAATCGATGGCCGGAAGAGCTGTCAGATTGTGCCTACTCATAAGAATCCCAGGGGCACATACCCTCTCCTTTTCACAATTGAGTCGTACGTCCGTTTCTGCTTGAGGTGAACATCTAAGTGTGTGCCCCCTACAGTGTTATAGACCCCCCCATACTTAAAACCACCCAGCGCAGTGCAACAAAGCAAGTTCCGAGTCGGCACAGCCAGCCCCACCCCGCAAGATCTAATCACCCTAAAACACTCCCACTCACGTGCATATGACAGAAGGAACTCCATTGTAACGTATCGTATCCTAAACGATCCCCTGCATCCGACCGCAGCTTAGCGCTGAAGGCACACCTCACAGTTGCTCAGGGCAACTGGCTAAAATTTGCTCACCAACAGGGTCGGCTGCTATGTTGAAACAACTTTTTCCGTGCTCTCAGTTAAGCGGAAACTGGATGTGTACATGCTTTGGTTCCACGGGTTTTACCCAACACTACCCAAGACTAGGTAGACCGGCATCACCAACCCGGGAAACACTTTTTGAGTAAATGAACAGGTATTAGAGTGATTCGTCTGCTGCCACCGACTAGGTGTGAATGTATAAGGACTTGGCCATCACATGGCTATAGTAGTGGTGTGCGAGCTGACCTTTTTTGTGTCCCACTCTTTTCTCTTCCTGAATCCATTTTTGTCGCGCATGGACACATTCGACTTTTTCATCCATATCAAACAGTTATCCCCCCCTCAGACAGTACTTTCGAGTTCTTATCTGAACTAAATTCGAGAACATGCTGGTAATCCTTCCTGATACTCCTCCAACTGAGTGTCCGCACGGTCCGTACCGAAAGATTTTTACCTGCAATAATGCCCTCGACGAGTAAAGCACCCAGAAGTTCTCCGAAATATCCTGACACGGGACTAAAGATGACTCTGCCTCCAGTCACTAGCTAATCTACCGCTGACCACTGAACAATGATCAAATGATTGTGGACAGTGTCACGTAACACCCACGTTGATCAACATTCGTTAACTTAACAACGTGAACAACACAGTAAAAAACTCACGTCAAAATTTCACAATAACTTATTCTGCTATTAGCAGTGTGCACAAGAAAATGAGTGCTAACTACAGGTGACAACTTACTTTTAATTGGCCGCATACAAGAATGAGCAAAGCATTATCAGAAGGATGTGTATCCACGCTAGTGAGAGCAACCTGCAGAGTGTTACACTTAATTCCCTAGAGAAGAAAACGATAGTCCAAATAAATTCATTACCTGCAGCTTTTGTGAAATGTTTTCTCGACCAATAACTTCAACACCTTCATACGTCATACGAGCCTGTTCCTAAAAGAGATTCGCTTACTGCATGTGAACATACGTGATAAAAAGCACCAATTGAGGCTCGGCATGTCTGCAACGCTTGGTAGTACTGAGCAGCGAACTGTTTCCCAATCTCGTCATAGTTCACCTGATTCATCGCGCCAAAAATCAAAACCCCAGGTGACCTTCGTGATGGGTTCGGCGACCTCACGAAGGTTCAAGAAGTTTAGGTTCAGCGTTCACGGTTGTAGTAAATAGGTAATTAGCAGAAGAATTGAGTGCAGTATCCAGCACTATTTTTCATTCCCGCCAATGGGCGGGCAACTCGAAATTTGATTCAAACTTCCGTGCTATCGTCGCGACCTTAGTTTATTAGCTAATTGATGCTCTATGCATCAGTTTCCACGTATAGCTTTCGGAGTTTGCTTCACGTATTTTAATTATTGTTTGAGTCATTCGACCGGTTCGTTGCTAAAACTTAGCTGCGATTCAGCGATTCAGCGATTGATGCACGAGTTCTAGGTAGAGGCCCAAGGGACCCGAATCCAGTTGGTTTTTCCTGTTCAATGTCAAGCGGGCGTCTGCTGAGCTGAGAGGCATTCAGTGAAAACAGGGTGTTGCACCGCTCTTGGGAATTACAATAAATATCTCAATACAAACTAAGATTACTCGCATATAAGAATTTTTGGAGAATGAGTCAAGTACTGCTTTAAAGCAATCGCTAGAGGCGCTACTGACGACCTCAGCGGGAAGATTGTTCCAGAAGTGAACACCTCTGTATTGTTATTGCAATGCCATACTAGATCCAACGATGACAATGGATGGCAAACCTGTGAACTGTATGGTCATTTTGGGTGGCACGTGACGGCTCATAATTGCTGCAGTGCCAAAAGCGCTTTCACTGGTAACATTCTAAGTGTACTGGCCCCATAGTAGAACAGTACGTTCCGCCAACCACTTGGAATAACTCCCCCGCCTGCTCGAGCATTCCGTTTAAGGACAGGCAGAGTGCGCCTGTCTGTGTGACCGACACAGCAACAGTTCTGAATGTGCTTTAACGCAATTTTACGGAATGCCGTTGTGGGGACCACGTTGTTGAAAATTCTGCGCAAACGTCCTCCATGGGAAAAATCATGAAATTTACTCAACGTGCACTCGCAAACATGAAGAAAGAACTGATCTCCTTCGCCGAGTATGCGGTTCTCACTATTTCCAGATTTGCTGCGGTATAAACGGCAGTGACACTTTCCACTATAAAGATAAGGGAGGTGTAGTAGACAAGTGGGTATGCGCTAGGACCTCGTCCACCAACAACATGATACGCCTTTCTTGAAGAGCAATCAAAATGTAGTCCCAACAGACATCGAACTGAAAAACGCAGTGAGGTTTAGAAACAAACTGTATATTTCTAGCAATGTTTCGGAATATGATGATCAGTTAGCTCTAGCCTAGTCTAGGACCAACAGCAGCAACCAAGAAGAAGAAGAAAGGAAGCACAAGACGGGCCACAGCCCACTCGGCGGCACTAAAAAGCTCGCCGATCTGAAAGTGCGTGGAACCTTCCAGTGCGCTGAGCTGAACAACGCTGGGAAAGGTTAGGGTTAAGCCATCGTTGAGAAAGGAATAACAAATGAGTCGTTAGGAAAAGAACATGCATTCGCTGCGTGCAACTAGTTACAAGATCGAAGAAAGTGGCACTGAGTTCAACTCAGGTCTCCTACAGAAGGTGCACATAGAATCATGCGTAGGGAACTGATACGCGGGAAGACATGGTTGCAGCCAGGATCTTTAAGAAGCTACAAGATCGCTGGTCACGACACAAGCCTCCCCCCAGAAGGGTGGCGGTAGGCAACCTTCGATCATGTAACAGGAGATATTGACGTGTGGGCCACCCCCTTGTGGTTTCGTTCATGGCACTCCCGATGCCATGAGTACATACACAAAAGACCTAAGCCCACAAGGTCCCCTTCCTTGTGCTACTGCGTCAGCCTAGAGTGCAACTAACCGAATGTGGAAATAGTGTGAACTGCCGTGCTCATTGTGCAGATTGGTGAATGTGACAGCGCATCGGAGGAAGTTGTACACTTCCAAGGTCGCTACAGAGGTTACAACCAATCTTAAAAATTAGGCTTTCGGAGAAGAACGGGTAGTGTGGTAGATAGAGTTTCATGCTATTCCTTGCCTGAGAGACCAAGTCAGGTCAGTTTTGGGTTCACCGTTTACTCCTCATCTTATAAACTTGGCCACCGCTTGCAGACTGTGCTCCGAGACTTCCGAAAATCGCTTGGCCCACTCGTCCCGTTACACGTTAATCTGAACACTGGGGCACTGCTTGATAAAAATTCCCAATAGAAATCCGCACATTCCAACGTAACGAATGCCTCACTTGACCTGACCTGGCAAGAACGAGATAAGCGTCATAATGAGGCCCAAACTAGGACGCATACCAAGGCTAGCCCGAAACTATAGATGAAGGCAAGGCTGATGCTCTCTTCCTAAACGTTTATCCCCTACACCCTCGGCACCTGTGATTGAGTGCGTCAGCCGCGAGGTCCCTCCTCACCAATCATTTATAAGACCCCAAAGATCGGGCAGGTGTGATGTGAACAAACGTACCATCCTTGCCATCTTCCACGCCTCCAACTCCAGCACCCCTCATTATACCGGTTGCAGAATACCTTCTCCTGAAAACCTCTAATCGGAACGGCCCGCTGATTTTTCTCGCTGCACCTCGAACGTGCCCACCTGGTCGGCTTCCCCGGCGTGTTCCCCTGTTGCATTCAAGTTTTACCCAATTAGTACTGGCCGCCGCCTAACAATCCATACAAATTTTCGGAGACGGAAAACAGCGAATAACCCTCTCAGAGTTCTCAGAAAGGATATGGTCAAAATAGCATCAGTCGCAGAAGATTGGAAATAGGCTGCCCGTCCTACAGGGATGTCAACCTATGCATTAGTCGTAATAAGGGTTCCACCGCACCCCAAGATGTTGTTCAGACCTGCTCGTTAAGGAAAGACGATCACTGCGAGTCTACGACCAGCGTCATCTGCCTCCGTTTTTACTCTTCATTCCAAAGCCCTCCCTCAGGTCCTTCCACCTTTATTCTCGCAGAGAAAAAGGAGGAATTGGCTTCCAGCTGCATGCGTATTTGCTATCCGGGCTTAATTGATAATTTTTCAGGGATGACACGGTTGGCTTATGATGCAACTCTTCACATTTTTGCCCTTACGGACACCCGGCCTTCAGTAGGCATCAGTAACGGCGAATTGAATACCCTAAATTATTCGGAGTACTCTGCCAACTCCAAACGGGGGGGAAAAGTTGGAGCTCAGTGATCTTCCTTAGGCAGTCTCCCGATACCCATAGTCATCAAGAATTTTCAGTCCTCCAATAGATGTGATGCTCTAAAGTTTCAGCTAGATCTGTGCGGTCAAAGCACACTACTTGCAAGGGCTATACGTTGTTTTTCTTTATCCATCATACTGGATAACGACGGACCTAGTGGAAGTCTAGAAAAATTCCTGGAACTTCGACGTTGTTCTCGTATACATCGTATACGTGACTTCAACGCACCCAAGATAAATTGGTTGTCAGTGTCACACGCTCAATGTGAAAACGGAATCTCGGCGTCCTTGTTTATATTGATACGGCGGAAGACGTGAGCGCGGCATGGCTGCGCCTCGACGCGGAAGTGTCCTGATCAGTCTAATTAATGCCAACTATGATCACCTAGTGTATATAATGATTATCAAACCGCCATCTGGACACGGCGACCACTCATTACTGACTTTTGATCTTATTTGCTACTGGTTGCAGCAACCATCGAGGAAGTCTGCGGCTCCAAACTTCAATTTGACTGACTCAGACGGCATGAGAATCTGTCTGATTTCGTTTCTTGTTTGTGATTCTGCGGACCTAAATTATCAAGCATTTCAAAACGCGGTTCAGAAGCCGGTTTATTTATTCGCACTGCACAGCAAAACTTTCTACACTGTCCGAAGTAGGTATAAATGAGCAATCCGCAAACGCACTGAGCTCATACAAACAAAGGTCGCACTGAGGTTCCTGGTGGACAAACATTTATTCAAACATGCGTCCACTGTGAACAAACAAGCCTTCAGCTTCTCGGCGACTGCCTCATTGAGAGACTTCCATTCACCCCGCGACTGGTTGCCGAGGTATTCAAGGAACACTGTTCGCTAGTGTAAGACTTCGCATCACCGAACTAGAATCTCAGGTTAACACCACGAAGCATTCAACAGCCGTTTACTACTACCGACTTTTTCGTTTTAGACGTTGAGGATCTCCGATTCACAGGTAGTCCGTACAGCACGATGGGCCCAAATACGATCCAGCCTAGGATTTACACAGAAGCGACAGCTGATCTGTCGGTACCCTTACACAATCTGTTCAAACGGAGTCTTCAGACGGATATTCTCTCTAGTGCATGGAAAGAAGCCACGGTCACGTTAATTTTCAGACAGGAGACCGACGCTGTCTTGATAGCTACCGACCAATCAGCCTCACTAGTATCTCAAACAAGGTAACTAAGATTTGCCATTCTTGAGCACCTCTTAAGAAATAGTTCTTTTTTAATTTGTTTCGTAAAACGATAATGCCTATCTTCTTAGATAACCATATGGAGGCCATGGATAAGGGTTTCATTCCATACGCCATTTTCTTCTACTTCACTGAGGGATACGACCGTATTCCACATGATTCTCTCGAACATATCATGGTAGCTTATGACACCTGAGCAAGAATTCTTCGTTGGAATCCCCTCTTACTGAATAACAGAACTCTGAGAATCAAAATTGAGTCAGACCTTTCAGTTTCCTCTGTGTTTTCTGTCAGAGTTTCTCAAGGATCAGCGCTCGATCTTCTGTTTTTTGCTTAGACCAACGACTTTACAGACAATATTCCTAGCAACGCTCTTTTTTAAGCTAACGGATTAATTGAACTTTTGGTCTCCCCAACGCATTGCAGATGGGTCTTGGCGCAATTAAGCGGTGACCAGACGACTGTAAAAACTTCCTAAACGACAGCCAGTGTGCGCACGTGTCATTATGATGATTCTATCGGTGTCTTTATGCCTTCCAGTGCACTCAGAGTAGTAGACACAACGAAAATCAATCTGAAGTAATATCTATGCATCTTAATGTCGTCTAACCTATCTTTCGCATGCGGTCATGAGATGACCGCAAAAAGGAGTTTGCCGTCCTAGAAATGATAAAACGGACCGCTCTCAGTCTAGAAAAGAAAGCACTTCAAACGCTACACAATTTTTACAAGACCACTGCTTGAGTACACCAATCAATTCGTGCACAACAGTTAGGAAATTATCATTCTGCTTGATGAGCGCGTTCAGCAGCCGGCCATCAAGCTGGTCACTAGCCTGCTGCATGTGACTTATGAGTCGCGAATTAAAATTCTTCATTCGTATTCACCTGAAGTTCGACGACTGTGCGTTGACTTAATTCTTACACGGTTCTTCTTCAGCACAGGACTCGTTGAAGAAGTCTCTATCTTGACGCTTGATGGCGGCCGACGAGGTCATCACAATAAACTTTACGTCTCATCTTCAAGACCTCCATAAACTGGAAGGACATTCCATCAAAGATTGGTAGGTGCCCCTCTAAGGGTGATTTTGAAACGTTGTTAGATTCCCATTTGGCAAAAAACTTTGTTAGATCCGTTACTATACTTTGTTCCTGGCACTCGCAGTGATCACCAAGAGCGCAGCAACAGTCTATTTTTATTAGTCGTTTTTCAGATCAACGGAGGTCTGCTGGAGACTGCAACAGGTAAAGTAACCGGAACCTGGGCTTCGAGCTTCATACTCGTGCATCTACCGTTGAAGTCCATGGAGTGTTTGTTGGTATAATGTCCACATGTAAAAATGTAACTTCAAATCATCACCCTCGAGCTTCAACAGTTAAGCGTTGTTTTGCCGGATATTTCCCTAAGTTTTCGTGGGCAATTGCGTAGTTCGCCGGCATGGTGCTTCAAGGCCGACACGAGTTAAAAACAATCATTTAGGCGAGAGAAGAGATTTTTCAAATTTATCGTGAAATACTGAAATGCATATTACGGGACAGTTATGTATAGATCTCATCGAGTATAACAGTCGTGTTGCAATGAGAAAAATCAGCTGTGCCTAAAAATTGTCTATATTCGCACTTTTGTTGAAAAAATGTACCGCTATTTTATCCGGCAAAAGTATGATGTTGGCTTTCCCAATCGATTTTACGTTTGAAAATTCTTCCGTCGGAATTTTCCTGGTGGGGTGCTTGTTTCCATCCCGCAGATATGAGCAACGTCTCACAATACGGGATGCGTTCACAATAGTGGATACTTCAATATGATTCACATAAACTATGAAGAACATCTGAGTATGCATTCACAATATTAGATGTTTCAACCCAATCCACGTGAACTATGAATAACGTCCGCATGTGCAGAATTGGTTTTCATTAGTAGCTGCTTCAACCTGATCCACTTGGGCTATGAATAATGTCTCAGTGTGCAGTCACACAATTAGATGCATCAACCTCCTTCAATTAAGCTATGATAAACGCCTCAGCATGCGGTATAGGTTCAAACAAGTAGCTGCTCCACCCGACTGACTTAGGCTGTCAACAACGTCTCAGTATGCAGTAAGCGTTCACGCTAGGGGCTATTTCAACCTTATTCACTAAAGCTATGGATAACGTCTTGTATCGAATATAATCAGTAATATTTTTGATATTCGCATTCACGCATACATTTCTGATGATCTTGGGTTTTCACCTATCCTAGTTTTAGTCAAGCTATCCCATTTGTAATATCCGTTCCGGGGCTACAAAGACGACACGCCCCGTGCCTCGCTGACTTGACGTGTTTTTCTCTGTACACTTCATTTTACAGGGTCGATGCTAATACACGAGGGTCAACTCGCTGAGTCCTTGTTTTCCATTGTCGATCGGTTTTCGACAGTGAACAAAAGCCGGGTAGTAATCTTTTGAATCAGTTCCAACAGACTGTGTATGCAGCATAGGTTCACACCGGTAGATGCTACAACTTCACACACCTAAGATATTAATTACGTCTAAACATGTAGTATACGCTCAAACTAGTAGATGCTCCACCAGATTGAAATAAGTTCTGATCAGCGTCTGAATATGCAGTACATGATCACACTAGTATCCGCACCTTCCGAACCACTGTTCCCATGAACACATGCGGGATGTGATGTAAAACATGTATTTGAAGCGTTTGGGTTTTATGGTAATCGTCTTTGATTCCATTGATTGTCATAATGTTTGGAATAGTTTCCTTGTCGTTCTAAACATCAAGTTGTGACTGGTCGAGTGGTATATCTCCCAGTGGTCGGCATGCAGCTTGATTTCATCTGTTTCCGTAAATTGTTCCTTGTGAACGCGAGGCGTCCTCAATCTAGTTTGAAACAATGCAGTAGAGTGAATAGAATTCACTTCTGAAGATTCTCGATGATAGAGTGGGACATAATACCCTTTTCTTACGCCGTTCTATATACATCAAAGGTGGAAACAACCATTTGGTGGCGTCATTCTCAGCCATTACTAAGAACAACGTTTCATCTACCAGTATTTCCCTGATATCTTGCAAACAAGGAGAAATAGTATAAATATCGCATAGACAAGGAAGCAGGAAATGTTGTCACGCATTTTTTACTATCAAGTGTTGGTGTTCTTGCTGAAATGCAATGCCAACACTGTTTGGTCGTATATCTCCACTTCGACCATATCTTCAAAACGACGCAAAATGAAGCACTCTCAGGCTGTAGGATGACGTGTTTCATCTCGAAAGCGGCAACGACCGTATTAATAAGACTTGAAAATTGTGCGAACGCCAATAACGGGTTGTTTTCGCGAAAATGGTGGAAAATGTTTCCATCACCAAGCTAATACTTTTGAGACTTATTCGATGTATTCCAATTTTCATTAGCGCCGCTTATTTGCAACTGATGTACTATAAGCACATTGCCTGTAATTTTGATTTGAGAAATTCTCGCCAAAATAACCGTTTTGCCTTTTGAACGACCTTCAAGCCAAATTCTACTTAACGGATGATTCTCCACAGAGGCATTTATGAATGACTCCTTCATTCACTGAGATGATTTTAAATTTCTGTTAGATTGTACCATTGAGTTATTGCTATACCTTGCTTATTTGCTGAGATTTTCCACTTCTTATGCGCGCCTAAAACCAGCTTTCCACACGGAGTGGAATTTGCACATTTCATTGGAAGTTCCGACTTTATTTCTGTGGCATTCATGAGTGTATAGTTCGTTTACTGAGATACATGTGAGTTCCCTACCAGATGGTTCAAGTAAATGGTTGCTTGCTGCTCAATGATTCTACCTGTTTCCTCACTCATTTTTGTGCACACAAACAGCGACACTGTGTTACCCTTCTCCACTGACGTGCTGATTTAAAATATCCTGCCCGTTACCTTACAGATACTTTTCGAAGATAGCAAATCCACATGGAAAATGAAGATAATTGAGCGAAGTTCTCACTTGCACTGTCAACATAGTGTATTCGAAGAAGCCGGTGTACTGGAGTGAACAACGGTGTTGTAAATTTACCATGGTCGAAAGTAAATATGCATGCATTTAAAACGTCTCCTTCATTAGCGTTTGTAGGGTTGCATTGGCGTGTCGTCTATCCACGAAACCACACACGCCTGATCGCAAAAGTAATTATGAGGCTGCCATTGAAATAAGACTCAGTGGACCTCGTTGTCTATCCACGATGACCAATCGTTCGCCAAATAAAAATAAATGAGCACGGCTCACGTGGAAAATCAAGCTTTGGGTGACCCTGAAGAGGGCCGTAGGGTTTTTCTGTATGTCCTGAAAAGAACATTGTGATTGTTTCCATGTTCCTTAAGAGCGTGGATTTGATGACTTCGCATCGGTTGCTCAATTGTCTCGCAATCTACGCAGATGAAGTCGACGTCCGGTTGCCGATAGCCGGCACACGAATAATGGTACCAAAATGTACATTGGCATTACTGGACTGTTATCGTCCAGATCCGCGGGATCCTCTTGTCTGCAGCAAGTCTGGTAAACGTCGTTGGTCACGGGTTTCAAGGCCATCTTCCTTACAATATGCTCCTTCACCTTCGCTTTAAACTGCCTCAAGCCGTCTTTGTCAACACGCTTAATACATGCTGTTTCTAAAGGATCGCCTACAACTTTAAACTGTGGCAAACTGTCGTCAGTCACTCGACTTCCAAGTGCGATATTCCTACGCCCTGTGAAATCATGTGAGACCCCCGTTTTCGAAATGGCAGGTGTATGGTTCAATTCATCCGACTGGCACACCACCTTGCTAGTTGACGGGATCGAGGGGTTCAGACTTTTATGATCTGATGTTGGGTAAACACTGCATGGAGGGAACCTCGAGTAAGTGACCAAGCATGTCCTAGCCCGTTTTCCTTTTAACCCCTGCGTCGGAACGGAGAAGCAATCGTGCCAGTTCTCGTGTGGTCTTACTGTCATCTTCGGCCACAAGCCATCGAACGACTGTAGTGGAACAGATGTGTGAACTACAATAGTTTTCTATTAAGCAATTCTTTGGTTAAGCCACAGCGAGTTTAAAACCCAAAGAGTTATTGGCTTCGCAACGTTTCGACCCTCTCGGAGAGCCTTCATCAAGCGACTTAATTAATAAAATTTACAACGTACAAGCTTCAAATTGGACAGTCATCAACTAGCATATGTTTGTGTGTTTTACCTGCGGTGTGTCAACAAGCTACCAGAAGGATATAAGGGTTCACGGTTAAACACTGAACATCAGCACAACGCACAATATGTTCTCCCATATCCGTTCCGTTTATGGTCCGGAAGTACTACAAACGTTCTCGACACAAAATAACATGCGAAGTCAAAGACTAGAATCGCCAAAGATTGACAACGTTCGTGAGGCGCCCAATGAAGCTGGGAAGCATTCGAATTGTTCCAAACGTAACTGAAAATGCGAAGTAACAAAGCTGAAATGTAATCCAACAAATAGAATGTTTTAAACTGGATGGCAACTATTGGCTTCATAGGAAAGATCAGCAATCACATGTGTCACAGTTTATTAGAAATGGTGTTGTGTTGTTATTTTTACTCAAGTTAAGCAAAAATGTAGGCAATTATCCGTTTCACGGGATTTGCCTTGTAGGTCGTTCAAAAGGCAAAACGGTCCTTTTGGCGCTAATCCTCGATTTTTAAATATTTTATGAAATTTCAAAATCGGAATTTCAGACAAAGTACTCACGGTACATCAATTGTAAATAAGCGGCGTTAATGGAAAAATTAGATTACATCGATTAAGTCCCAAAAGTATTAGCTTCGTGATGAAAGCTTTTTCCACCATTTTCGCGAAAACAACTCGTTATTGACGTTAGCTCACTCTTTCAAGTCTTACAAATGCAATCATTGCCATTTTCGAGATGAAGTACGTCATCCTAACACCTGAGAGTGCTTCATTTTGCGGCGTTTCACAGATATGACCGAAATGGAAATATACGACCAAACTGTGTTTACTTTGCATTTCAACAAGAACACTAACACATCTGACAGTGAAACATGTATGACAACATTTCCAGCTTCATTTCCTATACGATATTTATACCATTTCTCTTTGTTTCCAAGATTTCAGGTAGATACTGGTCGATGAAACGTTGCTCTTAGAAATGGTTGGAAGTGACGCTATCATATGGTTGTTTCCATCTTCGGTGTATATGGATCGGCGTAAGAAAAGAGTACCATGTCCCACTCTATCATCTAAAATCCTCAGAAGTAAATTCTATTCACCCTACTGCATTGTTTCTAACTAGATTGGGGTCGTGTGGTGTTCATGCGGAACAATGTACGGAACCAGACGAAATCAAGCTGCCTGCCGATCACCGGGAGGTATACCTGTCAGCCAGTCACACTACGATGTTTAGAACGCCAAGTATCTATTGCGTTGCAGAAAACGTCCAATCAACATGGCAATCAATGGAATCAAAGATGATGAAACCATGTACCCCAAACGCTTCAAGTACAGATTTTTCATCAATTCCCGCATGTGTTTGTTCTCCATATAGTTCATGGTGAAGGTGGTTCGGAAGGAGCAGCTACCAGTGTGAACATATACTGCATACTCGGACGCTGATCATAATTTGAGTCAATCGGGTGGGGCAGCTACTGGTGCGAACGTATACTGCCTACGCAGGCGTTATTCATAGCTTAATTGAATGAAGTTGAAACATCTATTAGTGTGAACCTATAATGCACACACAGACGTTTTTCATAGCTCAAGTGAATCAAGTGGAAGTATCCACAAGCGTGAACGCATCTTGTAGTCTGAGACGTTGTTGATAGCTTAAGTCAATCGGGTGGAGCATCTACTAATGTGATCGAATCCTGTATTCTCAGACGTTGTCGATTGTCTGAATCAATCGGGTGGAGCATCTACTAGTGTGAACGTATACTGCGTATACAGGCATTCTTCATAGCTTATGTGAATCACGTTGAAGCAGCCACATCCTGTATTCTCAGACGTTGTCGATTGTCTGAATCAATCGGGTGGAGCATCTACTAGTGTGAACGTATACTGCGTATACAGGCATTCTTCATAGCTTATGTGAATCACGTTGAAGCAGC
>JTDE01003110.1:6720-17920 GCA_014338405.1 Paragonimus skrjabini miyazakii | reverse complement strand
AAGGCGAATCCCGTGAAACGGATAATTGCCAAAATGTACAATGTGATCTGATGCAGCAGTTAGACAATGTTAACAAAATGGAGTATGAAATAGTGAAAAATTTACTATACTCCTCTTTCAGAGCATCTAAAGCAAGCGTTGGTGCTGGACTAGTAGGGGAAATCAACATCACTGAAGCTATTCAACGGAAACTAGTAGGCAAGTTGATGTGTCCACCTGCGCTGTATTGCTTCAGAAAGTCACTCACAAGAACAACATACATTTGTCCAACGTTTGCTAATCGAAACGCAGAAGTTCTGTCCCGCCAAAAAACGAAAATGTCACGAGTCAACAGTAAACGTGTATTGAACACAACACAGATACCGAGAGATTCAATTCACAACGTGTCCTTGTCCATATACATATACAAGGTCCCACGGTCCGGAATGGCCCATCGATCAGAAGTGACTTCACACTCACTGACCGCCGACCTCCGGCTCTGGTCGGTCATCCTCCTCAGCCCGTTGCACGGACGCGGCCAACCCGCGTGTTCGAGAACCTGAAAGGAAGCAGAAGGGGTATGTGTGACAAAACAAAATGACGGCACACTACACGCTACTACACTACTCTTCCCTGGCGCAAGCGCTCGCTGCAGTTCTTCAGCCTTTCCCCCCTCTGGTGGTACTATACACTTCCCAGTTGCTTCCAATCCGTCGCCATTAATCAACTGATCTGCTCATGTAGGGGCCGGTTTTAACCGATCGAAATGTACCACCCTGAGTCCTGACATGTTGTCGTTTACGTCCCGTATAGTGCAGGTGGATTCAGAAATGATGTCGCGCACGACGTACGATCCCTTCTAATCATAAAACAATTTCTGTGAAATTCCATCTTCCAGGACTTTTGTACGTAACCAAGCTTTATCACCGGGCTCCAGGGGGCCCCCATATGCCTTCCTATCATAATAGTCATTTAGTCTCCGCTGGGCCGTTCGCAGTTGTTCCCCTGCTAACGTATATGCTTTCGCTAATTTGTCACGCAGCTGAATGCAATAGTCTGACGTTAGTAAGTTGTCTGGCGGCAACTTGGGTATAAGTAAATCGGATGGCATTCGCGTTTCTATACCCGGTAGCAGGTAATGTGGTGATTGTGCGGTAGAAGAATGGACACTGGCACGATATGCATGTAAACACTGAGACGTCGTTTTGTCGCTTGATCTGGGGTTTTCCGAACTCACAAACGCTTGTAGGAGGGACTTCAACGTGCGGTTGATGCGTTCCACAGCGCAACTACTTTGCGGATGATAGGCAGCCGTTATCGTCTTCGGCATGCCCAATATTCTGCACAATCAGTGCATTAATTTACTATCAAAAGATGATTCTCTGCATTAAGAAATATACCACTATTATTGTTATTGAAATAAACTTGAGTCGAGACACTCCAGCGCGAGATCCAATAGTCAAAAATGAATTTGGCGTTCGTTCCACCGTCGACTCGTGGCACTGGCACAGCTTCACACCATTCGGTATAATGATCTATCATCACGAGGATGTACCTATTTCCCAGGCTAGTCTCTGGTAGTGGTCTGACAATGTCAACCTCTACTATCTCATTCGGATATCCCGTCAACATAGTCTTTAACGGTCACACCGTTGTCTCTTAGGGTTTTTAATTTGTGCACACGGGCCACAAATGCTGCACACATCCCTGACGTCTCTGCGTTGGTGGGGTCACCAGAAACGCCGCCTCGTAGCTTCTTCAAATTTGTTCTGGCCCGCGTGTCCCAAATTCTCATGGAGTTCTTGCAAGACCATAAGAACCGCCGATTCTGGGACTGCAATCTGACTTTCATACTGCGGACCGTATTGATAGTAAAGAACACCGTCGGCGACATAGAGATGACGCCACAATGACCAAAAGCAACGCGACCCCCAACTACTTCCTACGATCTCTTGATTGGTTGGGCGTATCACATTTTCTTTTATTCGCTTATATATGATTTGTAGATCTGCATCATTGCTCTGAATGGCAGCCAACCGATCAGTTTCCTTAGGCCTAACAGTAATCATCATAGAGTATCCTGGGCACGAATTACAATCACCATGGTCGCCATTCGATCTTCTAGATAATTCATCAGCATTTTGGTGATGTGGACCTGGTCTGTGTTTGCATTCGAGGTTATACTCTTGTAAAAACTATTGTCGACGGAAAACTTGCCCCTCCGGGTCCTTGAAATCATGCAGCCATTGAACTGATGAGTGCTCCGTTTGAACAAAGAAGCGCCTTCCGAGAAGATGATAACGGGAATGTTTAATAAAATGTACCAGTGCAAGCATCTTTTTTCTAGTGGTACAATACTTTCTCCCACACTTGTTGGGGTTTCGATTCCCATACGCAATAACATGCTCCACATCATTAATGTCTAACTGAGACAGTACAGCCTCTATAGCAACGCCGCTAGCGTCAGTATCCAGGACAAGCATTTTCGCTTCTGCCCGTATATATGGAAGCGCTAGAACAGGAGTAGTGCCCAACGCTTTTTTCAGTCGATCAAAAGACTGTTGACATTCTTCAGTCTACTCGAACGCTTGCCTTTTTTCTGTCAAATTTGCTAGGGGTTAAGCTACGTAAGAAAACCGGGGAACAAATCGTCGATAAAAATAAGCTAATCCAAAGAAACAACCGAACTCCTCAACACTCTCAAGAATTGGCCATTCTTTCTCTTTACGCATTTTTTCGGAATCACAGCTCACCCCAGCGCGTGAGATGACGTCTCCTGAGTAGTTTACTTTAGTATGCATGAACGAACATTTGGTTGGGTTCAATTTCAGTCCAGCCCCTGTTAGTCGGGAAAGGACACTGGCTAGGTTAAGCGAGGGCTCGTCAGATATACGTCCGCGTACAATCACATCATATAAATAAACCAGACACTGCTTCGGGATTAGGTCGCCCGGTACCTGTTGCATCAACTTTTGAAAGGTAGCCGGGGCATTTGCCAAACCGAATGGCATGAATTCGAATTTGTACAGGCCAAAGGGTATCACAAACGCGGTTTTCAGACAGTCACTTGGTTCCAATTCTACTTGCCGGTAACCAGAGGGGAAATCAAGGGTACTAAACCACTCAGCGCCCGAAAGGACATCAATAATACCATCGATACGCAGTAACGGGAACGGGTCCTTTTCAGTTACCGCGTTTAAAAGGCGTTAGTCAACAAACTACTTCAGGCAGACATCCTTTCTCATGACTAATACCACTTGAGACGCCCATGGGGAAGTTATTGGCCGGACAACGTCTCTCTCTGACATCTCTGTTAACAATTTTTCTACCTGGCCTTGAAGATGGGCTGGCAAACGACGAGCGGCCTGCCAAATCGGGCGTTCCTCGCCCGTGTCAATATTGTTACGCACAACATGAGTTCGCCCAGGTGGTTGTCCTTCCCACCAGAATGTCGTCTGGTACTTTTCAATTACGTCCCGTACTCTTCGTGCTATATGTATTGTGAGCTGTGAGACAATGCCGTTGACGAATTTCTGCCACTCCAACTCGATGTGCATTTCCCCACTGGTTAGATGCTGTCTTTTGGGGGCTTCCACAAGGCCTGATAATGTTCCGTACACAGGTTCTAACGGAAGGCGCTCACTATATTTGCGTACAATAAGGTTATGCAGGTCCAGGATACAGTGCGTGGCTAACAGTTAGTCACTTCCCAGAATAACGACAGGGGAACTTTCGGACAATCAAGAATTTCATCGTACTTGCCCACTTTCCTCTCTGCACTCGTCCACGAACACAGGTCAATATGTGTAACGGTTGTCCATTCAAGGTCAAAACCTGACTGACAGGCCCCGCTATCACAACAAGCTGACAGGTGGTATATGTCCCTTTATCAATCAGGCTACACACGAACCCGGAATCTAGCAGACATTCGAAATCAAGACTGCTAATTTTTGTTTTCAATACAGGGCAAAAGACAACATATTTATCGTCATATTTAGGAACAAGGGAAATACGCGACTGACATACAGGAGGCTTACCGGCAGGTGTACGCTCCCGAGCGGATGGTAGACCTTAACGCGCTACGTGTCCATACCGGCCACAGAAAAAAGACCTGCATTGATCAGGCCGTCTGCTGTTTGGTACCTCCGTTTTTGGACGGTTTGTGCACGATGTTCGCCTCCTGTATGGGCTCTTCTGCTAGTCAAACCAATCTGCAGTCACTTGTTAAGAACGCCATGGAGCACAGCTGAAACGTTCATTTCCGAATTCAGCACATTCCGGTTGGTCCAACAGCTCCGCCAGCCTTTCAGCCTTGGCCAAGCTTCGAGGGGGCTGAGGAGGAATTCACGCTGGTTCTGCGGCTATCGATTTCCCTCTAAAAGCCTCTTCAAAATACGATTCTCCTTCTGCTCTATTGTCTCATCCACGAGTGCCAATCGCGCTAACCTCCTCAGCTGCTGTAAATAATCCATTAGGCCTTCCGCATTTAGCTGTTGATGTTCATGAAATTGCCTTCAATACTCAATGGCCGGACGATGACCTGCGACTGATCGTCACAGAAAGTAAAACAGACCTTCGAGATCTCCCAGAATATCAAAGTCAACAATTTTTCCATTCACCTCACGGGAAATTAAATTTAGCACGACATCCACCTGGTGATCTGGAAAAAAGGCCGTATATAGCGGCGTGCCTGTGCTTTCCAAACGTCAGTCTTCACCAACAACGCATTTATCCGGAGTTGGGAATCCTCGTTCCCGTCGTACGTCAAAGGTAGGCTCGATACCCGAAAAACGTAGTTTTTCCGCCTCCTGTACAAGTTTAGGCATCTTTTCGGCGTACGAGGAACTGAGCATCACTGCGATAATGTCGTCCCACCGTGGGTGCCAAAATTGTAATAATCCAGAAAGTCGATCACAAGAACAACATACATTTGTCCAACGTTTGCTAATCGAAACGCAGAAGTTCTGTCCCGCCAAAAAACGAAAATGTCACGAGTCAACAGTAAACGTGTATTGAACACAACACAGATACCGAGAGATTCAATTCACAACGTGTCCTTGTCCATATACATATACAAGGTCCCACGGTCCGGAATGGCCCATCGATCAGAAGTGACTTCACACTCACTGACCGCCGACCTCCGGCTCTGGTCGGTCATCCTCCTCAGCCCGTTGCACGGACGCGGCCAACCCGCGTGTTCGAGGGCCTGAAAGGAAGCAGAAGGGGTATGTGTGATAAAACAAAATGACGCGGTTGTGTTGGTGTCCGCAAGCGGCAACTGTATATTTGTAGATGTGGTCACTGGGATTTCATAACTGCCTGAGCAGTAGGGAGAGAAAGATTTGTTGTAAACTGACGTGTAAACTTTCAGACTGTCGGCTCTGACGGTATCACGTTTCCCTGCTCGATCGATGGTGAAGAACTTGTTATCACGTGATAATACTCTGAATGGTCCAGAATATGGAGGTCGCAGTGAACGCTTTACTAAATCACAGCGGACAAACACATGTTTGCATGCATGTAAATCACGGGGAGTACGACTGGGCCATGTATACTTCCGCGTAGGGATTGAGCGAATGTCCTCCATGTCTCCGAAGGTCTTGCACGTAGTTCATTGGATCAGTTATGTGAGGCGAATCTTGGAACAATTCACCGGGCAGTCGCAGACTTGATCCATAGACTAATTCCGCCGGAGTGACTCCAGGATCTTCCTTAATGGTTGATCTAATACTTAACAGAGTAAGTGGAAGGCACTCCGTCCAGTTGTGCTTTGAAGATCGGGCGATTAATGATGCTTTCAGTTTTTGGTGAAAACGTCGTACTAGACCACTTGAAGAGTGGTGATATGCGGTCATTTTATGTGTTTGCAGTCAAGCATACACGTCATATCACAGAGGAGCTGGCATTGGAACTGCGCGCCTCTATCAGTAATAAATACTGAAGTTACACCAAAGTTAGCAACCCAGTCGTCCAGAAACGTCCGGACAACTGTATTACTAATAGTGTATGATATGGGAATAGCCATCGGTCAACGAGTGAAACGATCGACACAAATGAGCAGAAAATTCTTTCCATCATAAGGATGTGGATGACCAACAATATCCAAATGGATTTGACAGAAGCGAGAATTCGTTGTGGAGAAAGGGCGAGGTGCGAAGACAACATGATGACGGATCTTGCTACGTTGGTAATGCAATAAGGATTTTGCCCAACTGCGTACATCCTGGTTCATACTAGGCCACACGTAACGTTGATAAATGAGTCTGAGAGTGGCGCGTAATCCGGGGTGTGAAGGCGGGTGTAAGAAGTCCAACTGGGGTTTACGACAAGTTATTGGAACGAACGGTCGCGGATTGGAAGTAAGTACGTAGCACAGGACGGTGGAATGAGATTAAGGAAGGGAAACATCAGACAGCCGGAGAGATGAGAATGTCTCTGGATGAGATAGGTCCTCGTCGTTCAGCTGTGCTTCGGCCGGTTTCTCTGAGCTAATCTCTGTTGAAGTTGAAACCGCATCAGTATGTCTGGAAAAGGCGTCGGCGACGATAACGGCAGATCCTGGAATGTGACGGATACCAGTTGTGAATTGTGCGATGAAATCGAGATGACGGATTTCACGGAAGGAATGTTTGTCTGGTGAGGAGTTGACCGAGTAGACAAGTGGTTTGTGGTCTTTCAGAACAGTGAAAACTCGACCTTCTGACAAGTTCCTGGAATGCCGTGTCGACAGGTATATCGTGAGTAATTCTCTGCCAAAAGTACTATAATTGGCTTGTGCAGGAGACAGGTTTTGAGAGAAAAACGAGAAGAGTTGTAATTCCTCGCTGACAAGCTGTTGGAGAACTCCTCCAACTGCGTTTGCTGAAGAGCTTGTCCAGAGAAACAATCAAATATTTGGGTCGGTATTAAAATGAGACAAGGCAATGGTTTCTCTAAGTGCTTTTTTGCCAGTGTTAAACGCATGCAGTGCTTCGGCATTGAAAACAACGCCTTTCTTTGATCCACGTAGAAGGTTAGTCAATGGTTATAGAATATGTGAACAGTGTTTTATGAAACGACGATTGTAGTTGATCATAACGTTGAAACGTTTGAGTTTTTTAATTGAATCGGGAAGGGGAATTCTTGTAACGTTTTGACTTTTGTGTCCAGCGGTCGTATGCCCTCGGAATCGACTATACTTCCTGAAACTTCCCGTGAATCAACACCGAGGACAAACTTCGAGCGATTAATAGTGATTCCAAATTAGACGAAACGTTCGAATAATAAGCGGGAGTGTTGTTCATGTTCACAGTGATCTCGACTAGCAATCAACACATCATCAAGATAAACCTAAGCAAAATCAAAACCCCGACTAACTTGGTCAATAAAACGTTGAAAATTTGGGGCAGCGTTACGTAGACTAAATGGCATTCTGAGAAATTGAATATGACCAAACGATTGCCGTTTTTGGAATATCCTCAGGAGCCACGGGAATATGATGATAAGCACGCACTAAGTCAATTCTGGAAAATACAGTTTTGTTATCGAGAGTTAGAGAGAAGTTATGATTATGGGGAATTGGGTAACAACCGGGGGTTGTAGCGCTGCTGAGTGCACGAAAATCGCCGCAGGGACGTCAGTCGCCTGAGATATTTAGAACCATGTGCAATGGGGCTGACCAACAACTATTTGACGGCCGGATAATACCTAGCTTCAACATGTGGTCAAATTCAGCTTCAGCAGCTTTCAGCTTTGCGGGCGGAAGTCGACGCAGTCGGGCGGTAGTAGGACGGCCTGTAGTGTTGATGTGGTAAACTATTTCGTGTTTGACTTTTAAAGGGTCGTACGAAGGACCTGTAAGCTTTGGAAAACTTTGGAGCAACGCAAAAAAACGTGGTGCAGTTTTGAGTATGAGGGAAGGCGGACCTATGGAATTAATCTTCGCCTGTATGTCGTGCATTGTTAGCAACGTTCTGCGATCCAGAAGATTATTCTGTTGCACATCAACGCTAAGTCCGAAAACTGACAGAAAATCAGCATCGATAATGGCATTCTTAACGTCCACAATGACGAAAATCCAAAGAAATTGGCGTCGCAATCCTAGATCTAGCGTGAGTGCGTGCCGTATGGTGCCTTTCGACTTCCATTAGCAGCTGGTAGGGCGGGCGAATTAAGTGGGGAAAATTTTTCCGCTCGCTGTGGAATTACATTCACTTCGGTTAAGGTATCGATAAGAAATCTGATACCAGTAGACTTATCCAATATGAAAAATAAGCGACGTGACGGAACTAAGCCAGCGACAGTCGTCGCCGCTACTGACTGGCCAGTGCGTTTCCCGAAGGGGTAAATTTGAAAGAGCATGGCAGGTTACACTCCATTGCACGCTGACCAAAGTTCTGGTGGCACCAACAAAGTGATGTATTCCTGTTTGGTGTATGTTAACAAGGGCGGTTGAATGGACGCACTTTAGATGATGACCAACCCCTAGGAGGAATATGGTCCATCATCTGCTGCATCTGAATTGTGAGTGCATATATCTGTGCGGTGAATGTACGATCTTCCAGGAAGACGTTGAGCAGCGCGTAGCAATAAACCAACTATCCCAAATGGTCAAAACAAAATTGGTTCACAATGCCACGGTACTATTGAACAAATGGTCCAGTTAATAATTAGACAACCTCAACAGTTTCGATCGACGGATCGTTTCGGGGAGATAATTACAATTTGATGCCAAATAGGCTACAGATGAACTATAAGCACATAATATGACATTCATACCCAACAGAGTTCTTTTGAGCAGTCAACAGGTTCAAAAACAACGGAGACGAGCCGGGCCCCAAAAAGTGATGCACGCACCACTCAAGCAAAGTACAAAAAGCGGCAAGTGGCTGTTCGCACAACTGTTAATTGACGCGACAAGCAAAACATGCAGGTCAAGGCCAATCAACGGCCAGAAACAGCGGCGGTAGACTATACAGGGGTAAACGTTTTGGGGGGAATTGCGTTGGGCCGGATTTTCACACGACTGTGGCTTCGAAGTTCGATACAGTAAGTACGTCATTTGGTTGCCGAGGTTGGATGGGAAAGGTGACATAAGCCAGTTTGGAAGATGGGTTGGCTTCCAGAATCTTATCCGCAGCGTCAGCTGATTCCATGACTGAGACGGTGGAATTAAACGATGCCGGTATTTCGCAGTATGACGGAGGCAGTTGTTTCAACCAGGGTTGTCGAAAAATAGGATTGTCCATTTTTTGGGCTCCAAGCAGCTGTTTCATGTGTCGAAGTGGTTACAACGGTTTACGATCACCAAGTTCATTATTGGAAACCAGCTGGTTTATCTTTTTCTGCTCCGACATTCCATTTCTATGTATCAAAGCCTCTTTCAAGGTGTCGTATGGGCATTCAAATGGCATTTCATTAATAAGATCACAAACTTCCTCAGCAATCTCAGTCGGGACAGACTGAACTACGTATGATTACATCATAGATTTTGATTAAACTCTATCAGTCCTGAATATAGCATCGACCTGACCAAACCACAATCCTGGATTAGGAATACAAAACTTGGGAAGTCGAATAGCAATGGATGCCTCTATGAAGTCATTGTCAGCCTCAACGCTGCACTGAGACATGTTAAAATAATAAAATATAAAAAATAAGGTAGGCAAAGGAAATTGTCACGTCGATCTCACCTATTTGTACTGGAACAGTTGTGTGAACTGAACTAGTTCTCGATGCAAAAATAGCGAGTGAAGTCAAGGACTGGAATCGCCAAAGATTGACAATGTTCTTGAGGCGCCCAATGACGCTGGGAAGTATTCGGATTGTTCCAAGCGTGACTAAAGATGCGAAGTAACAGAGCTGGAAGTTAATCCAACAAATAGAATGTTTTAAACTGGATGGCAACCACTGGCGTCGTAGGAAGGACCAGCAATCACATGTGGCAGAGTTTATTCAAAGACGTGTTGTGTTAATGTTTTTCCTCAAGTCTAACAAAAATGTACAATGTGATCTGATGCGGCAGTTGTGCGATGTTAGCAAAATGAAGTACAAACTAATGAAAACTCTATACGACTACTTACCGCCTACATAAGTCGACGTTGCTCAAGATCCAGTCCTTGCGAAACGACAGAATCATGTCGATACATCCCCTAGTAGCACGCTCAGTAGGTCGACCGTCTCATGAGTGACTTATGAGTGTCACAGGTGAGTCACTCAACTTTTTCTTCATTACACCATATATGACATGACCGTCTACTGTTTGCTTAATGAAAATATGAATAGTTTTCATTTACATTACAAAAGCGCGTTAGCGTTTTGAAAAGGTTTTGTTTAATCGCGCTAGAATGCAGTAAAACATGACGCGGGAAATTGCGTTTGAACGTTTGACCATTTTGACCTTGACTCGACATGCGAGATGGCTGATCGTCATGTAAAAAAGCCCCGTGGTTGCTCTCGCTTGAATATCCATCGTCTAATCAAGCTAGCACATGAGGAATGTCGCTGGCATAGTTCCATACACGGAATAGCTGTTTCCAGCAACAGCAATATCTCAGTGGATGAAGTTCTATCGGATAGCTGTGGTAAGTTCGTACTTGGGAAGCTCATTGATTCGTTTCAGCAGAAAACGCTGCCGACATAATCCCACATATGGTTGAAGTGGTCCATGAAGATTCCCAAACCAGTTCAATGATGCCATCTACATCCAGGAGCTGCATTGCCACCTCTGCGGAGCGTGCTAAGAAGGAACATGAAAAAAGTGACGAAGATATGAATGAAGGTGGGACATAATGTTATAAAATGTAGCCATTATTCAGATCACTTACTAACAACCGTCAGCACATTGAAAAAGACGGCAGCAATGATTCTGTTGGAGGTGGCCTTTGAAGCGAACTTATCGCTGACAGCGATAAGCATAATGCTTTGCAAATTCAAACAGTTGTTACCCGAATTGCCCATGGATGCCCGAACACTACTGGGAACACCGAGACTATGTGGGAAAAGGGTCATAGAAGGAGGTGAATTTGCCCATTTCGGTGTAGAGGAGTGTATTGAACAGGCTATCCGTGGACGATGGGCTGAGCAATTGAAGTGCGTTCAAAGGCAGCTGCATATTAATGGAGTAACATTGTTCAAGAGCTCTCGCCACGTAAATGTCATCCTCGATTATATTATTGTTGATGCGCCTGCTAGGGCATTTTTTCAGCAAGTTAAAAACCACACCGGATATTACGCTTGTAAG
>JTDE01003109.1:61187-77449 GCA_014338405.1 Paragonimus skrjabini miyazakii | reverse complement strand
CGACTGGAAAGTCTATGGGAATGCGACAGCTGCGATCAATTTTGGGTGGTGTTCAATCTATATGAAAATAAATTAATTGTTAGGAGGACGTGATTAAAATGAGCAAACAAGCTAATCTGTCCGATTAATTCACATGCAGGGTGTATTCTGGAGACAGTTGTTCGTTACACATGATTTCCGCTTGTATATCACTGAAATTAACTACAGCGGCAGACAGACAGACAGAGATACTTAAACATAGGTGTACATAAAGACGGTTCATAAATTTCAATGCTGTCATTTCTACTGGTTTCTACGAAATCTTTTGGTTTATATCAACAGATTCGCAAACCATGGCCTCGTAACTAAGGGCAAGTGCACAATGTAAATCATAACCGAGATTAGATTTAATTGTGAACTTATTTCTGACATCCAAAAGAGGAGCACTTGTTCAATCTTTTCAATAATAAATGATTTGATTTGCAACATAGTACAAAACTTTGAACATAGATTCAGGCACATTCATTTACTGAATCCGATATTCCGGCGGATTGACTGGTCCAACTTTCAGTCCGATCAGATTATCATCAAATTAAGCAATGATACGTCGACTAAGTGGGATGATTGAAAATCTCACTAGAGAAAACGAACAACAGATCATTAGCAAACTGAACGTTTTCGGTGAATTCTTCACTTTGACGGGTAACCATATAGATTCAGAAATTAATAATGTAACATATATAACGTACTAAAGTGTACAAAATTAGTATGTAGAATTACATGAAATAAGAAGTGGACAAGGGGATTGGATGAATAATTAACGACACAAACGAATTCGATCCTTGACATTCATTGCTAATCGGGTTACATTAAAGAAACAGTGACGTCATGTTTCACATGTCGTAAGGCTACGGAAACTCCAGGTTTCAATCAGATGATTTTGAACAGACAAATCCAAGTGATGTGGTCGGATTGTGACCACTCTGGCTATCGATAAGACGCGAAATTTGACCTATCGCGAGGGAATGGCAAAGAGTCAGTGGACAATGCAAAACGTTCTCTTCTTGTCCGTGCATAGAACACAAAAGAATAAATGGGCCAGGGTTGTGGAACTGACATAGTTTGTAGTCACAGACTGAAGCTAAGCGGAACACTATTCGTGGGTTCTTCCAGCTAAGCAACCAGCAGCGCCGAAACACACGAACAGTCAAAGAAATAGATCAAGAATGAAGCGAAAGCATTATGCATGATATTTTTCAAGTGAATTTACAACAAAACCTTCACCCTTGAGAACACCAAGCTTCAGCATCTATCGAGTCATCTGATGAACAATGAAATATATTTCGGCCGGGTACATTCCAGAAGTAGTTTCCATCGTAGTGTTTAGTGTTGCGGATGTTTGCATTACTCACTTGTGCTCTCCCATGAAGCTTAAGCCTATTTACAATGGACAATAAAAAAATATTTCCAGAATTGAATAATTTTTGCATTTCACGATCCGCATTGGATAGATTGCGGACAGCCCGAGCGACTGGACGAGCCCTCGTTCAACGAGATCGGACCAACGGACGAAGAATGGCAGGCGGAATCCGCCCCCCACCCCCGATAGAAGGCGTAGATCACGCACATAAACCGGGCAGGAGTGCACACGACGTGCGAGCGGACACCGGGTGGGGTGGGGTGTTGAAGTCTGAAATGCTGACTCATAAACGCGAGCCCACGTGTAGCATGGTAACAAGCGAGTTGGACCATAGAAATTGTGCCTTATTAGACGCCCTCTTGCCACAATATGTATTTGCACATTTTATTGGGTTTTACACGTGGTGTTCATACGTTGAAAAGTCCGATTTGTTGAACCTTGCCATCTTGTTTTGTTATGATTATATGGAGAATACTGAATGGAAGACAAACGATACGGTCCTGCATGTGCATGCACGCGCACACACTCGCTCATTCACGTGAACCGTCCCGTTTCACACCTGCCGGTTGCAAAGGTCACGTATGCACTCTGGCTGGTGTGCCCAGACATCCTTTGTCTTTTTCTCATTAACTTGTTATTGGCTCGTCGATCCGTTCGCTGTAAACTCTAGTCATTATTACATGTAATGCACTTACATGCTGGCTCAGCCAGGATACACAAGGTTCCTCCTGCTCCCTTTCAGTTCTCACTTCAGTACGTAGCACTGACACAACACAAACATTTCGCTGTTCCATAAAGTCCGTTCCGTACCAGCTACACCTTACTTCTAAAGGATATCCATCACCCCCAGTTTTTCTGAACCTATGAATTTGCACACATCCAAAATTCCAGGAAGAGAATGTTTAACACAAAGTCTTGAATGGAAGACAAGACCGAGAGGTCTATTATGGATTGGTCTATCGTGCAGATTCACCGCCTCGATCAATCGGCCCGCATCACATATCTGTCCTCACGTTTCCGAGTCTACATTCAGTCGCAGTATCACTTGGATGCTAACCTCACTCACTACTGTTCACTCGATTGAGAAGAGAGAGAAAACAAGCACTTAGTTGCTTGTCAATATCAACTAACCATCAGCCGTCTCCAAAATAAGTCACTTCCAGCCGATCGTTTGATAGGGAGGTTGGGGTTAACCATAGAGTAACTGTCAGAGGCGTTTGACACGGATAGACGGACAGGCTGTGCGAACTTACAGGAAATGGAATAAACAGTACGGATAGTAAACACAGACTTTTGGAGACGTGCAACCCAAAAGTTGACGATGGCAAATCTCCTTTCTTCAGACCGACATCATACTGGCCATGAACGTTTGTAGCTTTGGAGTAAGTTAACAAGACTTGAACAACTAGGTTCAATAGGTTTAAGATCACCCATGTGAATTACTTCAAACTCCAAATCCTGAAAGCTCCCCATGACAAATTTATCTTCTTTTTAGAACCAACGGTCAGTTGGCAGAGCATAAATGTTAACAGCCGCGTTGTTCAGTTATATAACTCAACTCTGATCACTTGTGCGATGCAATATAATGACTATCACACATTGATAACGTGACCAACTGATATTCTGGAACGATACTGCTAAGTCTTGTGCACAGTGTGTACTACAGTTAACACAGTCTTCCCAAACCAGTTGTCTGATCTCAGGGTTCCAGTGAGCAACAAACACCGTTGATTTTCTTTCCGGAATGTTGACATTTCCAGGAGTTTGCTTGGCTCTACGGAGTTATTCCTTACTCTAATTCTCAATCTACACTGTTTTTTTACACCTTCTCCAATTTATCTCTCAAATAATCAGCGTTTCCACCCATGGTCTGTCATATCGAAGACCTGCGTATTTCGAATAAAATGTACAGTAACATCATTACCTTGCTTGTGCTCATATTTGTTTGAGGAATAACGTCAACCTTGTTATCGGAATTCAAATGAAGTGATTTAACTTTTTTGATTTTTCAATCCGTACTTATGTCTTTTCTGCACCGAACAACCTATGAAAAGTTAACGTTCTTCCCAGATCTATGAACATCAATATATCTACGATAGGGTTGTTTGCAATGCGCACTCGTGACAAATCAAATTCGTACTGAACTGCTAGGCATGTGACATCTCATGATGAAACTTAACAATGAAGAAGGTCGAAATATTCTGGACAACTTTTCATAAGAATGCCACCATAACTCGTTTCCTACCTTTCTTGCTGGAACTGTTCAATTAGAGAACATCCACGCTAATATTCACTATGGAAATGCGTGTGTTTATGAGAAACTGACCCAGTGCATTGATCCTGTCTGTTGTTGCAGTTTTCGGAAGGGAGAATGTACACAACGGGAATGGATCACGTCAGATTACAAACAGAGAAGCCGTGTTAGGCCAACTGGGAGAAGATTATTGTAGCGAAGATGAACAACCATAAGGCGGAACGGTAGCCTGTAGCAACCAGAAACGACTATGAGGTCAGTCTGTCGACTGTACAATGCCGTCAGCATGCAGGCGTAAGTAGGTAATGAATCAATACTCCACTCAGGAAAGTCACAAGACCCAGTCCAACCAGATGCAGACAGGTGCACGTCTACGGGGAAGTTGGAGTACCTAAGCGACGAGTCTCATGATTATGTACTTTGCACAAACTCACGCACATATTATCTATGAGCCACAACAACACAGCATATCTTTTGCTTGCTTTCCCCGTCGAAATCGACCTGCCAGCAGCTTAACAACAAGTGATGGATTCGTAGTCGGGGCAGTGTGTTCATCTAGTTCGGTTTTGAAAATAACATGGTTTTTAATGTAAACTAGCCTATGGTGGTCACCTTGATCGCCTATACACAGATGATGGTCATAAGTAGCCCGATGGTTTTGTGGGTGGTAGCCCCAGCTCGTAAGCCAACAACCAATAAATTGCGTGAATATATACCACTGTTATCTTCAGTTCTAAACAAAGGCGAATGTAGTCGTCAAAGTTTGGCATACCAATTAATTTCATTTAATCTGAGGATGCACAGATCCGGAGTTTCAAAACCCCCATTTAGATTTAGGCACTGTCGTTTCCGCAGCGTTTGCAAATTAGCATCAAAAGACAAATGGATTGAAGCTGCAACTGTAGAGGTTAGCACTAGGTTGAAGGTCCACAAAATGATTCACACTCTTTGTAGACTAAGTACCGCCTCAGTTCACCACGCACACGCTGAAACGCACGATGCAAACCCCTTTGATTCCCGTTTGTACTTGGCAGGTTCATGGTCAGGCTACTAAACATATATACGGTGTTCATCCACACCTGTAACGGTTTCGGCTCCGAAATCACAGTTACTTTAGTTCAGCTGTTGTTCAGTCGGTTTGACAAGAAGAACAAAATGCACCGTATCTTTCCTGATTGACGTTTCATTTCTGCGTATTCTCTCCGCTAGATTTGCCGACAATGGCCGAGATTACCGTGCTGAATAGCTGCTTTCGATTACCGTTCATAATTTTGTATCTCTCATTCCCTTAGCCCTAAATGGACAGGAGTTCAACTAGACAATGTTATTGCTCGAGCTGCCGTTTGTCAGGACGGCGGCGAGCAATACGGTCAAAGAATGAAATACTTTCAGAATACACGGAAGAGAAAAATGTAGATGAAATTATTTAGCTAGCAGTGTTAGGTTTTTACACATGGCTTGTTTATAGCATGCCATCAAGCCAGATGATGCATCTGAGCAACGATTTGGGTGACCATGAAGCATCCAACCATGTAACCGTCATCAATCAGCCTTAGTAATCGAGATAGTTATAGTCTTCTTATTTCATAAAAATGACGTTGTCCAACCGCCTAACCCTAGTTGGCTGTGTATTTTCATTAGTTGAGAAAGTGTTCGCGTATACAGAGACTTTTGAACTACACGGTAGTGAACAACCACGTCACTCATAAGGTTACTCCACTCATTGTTGCCTAACTGATACAAATAACTTTGGTGTAACACTCTAAGGCCTTTCACATCGTCTTTGCTTCAGCAAAATTGCTGGACAGCAAGTCAGAGTGGTATTCAAGCTATTACCTGTCGGATTTATCTCTAGGTGCCACTACACGTAGAACATTCATGAAGAATCAAGGTCGCAGACAACTGTATTCGGTCATCCTCTTCTGGCATATACCATTATAAGGGATACGATGGACTTATAAGCAAGCCTGGAACTGGTTCACACGGAGTGATAATAGTCATTGGAATTATGTGAATGACAATCTAACCGGGTGGTGATGAGTTTGCTTATGTGTGTGTTGGGCACGTGACCGGCATGTGATGTGTTAATAGGGCCCACGGATGAAAGGAGTCCAGACGGTTTACAGATAATTGGACTCGCGAGGTGTAGGGCCTGTACGAATTTCTTTTGGATGCACCGTTGGGATATGTAGAACCAGACTGTGACCGCCTCTTCTGTCAGTAACAGCCCCGCCTTGATAGTTCAGGAGTGATCGCAGACCACCTAGTACATAATACTGAATGATCCGGCGATCATGATTTGATGATCAATGTTGGTCAACTGCAATCATATAGTAAATGAGATGAGTTTCTTCACACTATTATAAAGCCATTTCAGAAGATGCTCACAGATCCTCACTTAGTCGGCTTGATATTAAAACCTGAGAAAATAAATACGGAATGACGAGGAAAACTCTGGCAAGTTACCCTTGAGTTGTGACATTCATACCGGTCGATTTTAAATTGAACTGAACATATGTAAAGTATAGTAGGTACTGAGTAGTGCATTTATCAACCCTCGATTGTCTAGTTCACTGGCTGCAAAACTAGCCTATCTATACTTTTTCCATCACTGGTTGAGTATCTGTCAATTCCATATTCTTGTCCAGAAACCTACCTACCTACTACCTACCTACCGACTATCGATTTCGACTCAAGAGAACTCGAATTTGTTGCAATTTATTAGCTGTGTTGTCCGGTTTGCAAATCGTTCCTTTTTATCGATTAGACAACAACGTAAGTGTCGCACCTGCTTCATTGGAATAAGACTCGTGAAAATGGAAGTACTGTCTTGTCCACCTCTATCCTTATAAGTGGTAGAAGTCCAAAATGACCCAGGTGTAGCGTCTTGTACAGCATTTTGTGTTACATAATTCTCATTGTTTTTCGCACTTTTCACCTTCTTCGAATTCACATGTACACTCGTTTAAATCATGTGAGTCGATTCATTGATCAATACAGAAAAATTGGTTTCCAAGGTCGCGAGCCCTGTGTTCTCTCTCTGCGTTCAGTGTCGCGTGCGCTCAGATTTTTGGGAGAGTTAACGGCTAACGGAATCCACACTCATTTCAGCACATTTGCAAACTCATCGGTCGTCGGAATCATCTTCGTTGTGACCTCTAAAGTTACCTGGGAGCTATACAACGGATCGTATCTACTGGATACTTCATTCAGTGTGGTGGAACTCTAAACGACGCACCTTCACGAACTACTGTGAGTCAGTTGTTTCCACTTTTTATCACTATTTGGATTTCGTGTTAACACTTGAACTGTATATAACGTTTAGATCCAAGGTCGCACGCGACACTGAACGCAGAGAGAGAACACAGGGCTCGCGACCTTGGAAACCAATTTTTTTGTATTGATCAATGAATCGACTCATGATTTAAACGAGTGTACATGTGAATTCGAAGAAGGTGAAAAGTGCGGAAAACAATGAGAATTATGTAACACAAAATGCTGTACAAGACGCTACACAGGTTTCTGAAAAGGAGGGCAGGCGATTTAACACAGGATGGCGGTAGATGTGTGATACAGACGAAAAGAGAGATATAACTGACATAACTTACTTGTGCCTAACGTACTCTTCGTCTGTTCGCTGACGGTGTACTGTGAGTACGCTGGTGAACTAACAGCCACAAGCGACCAACGTATTCTCGACCGCATTCATCAAAACGCCATATAGTCATGTAAACACTTATGATTCTTTTGCACGCATACATGTTGACTTCACGATCGCATAACTGCCGCCCATTAAGCCCTCGGACGTCCGTCCGAATCGAATACCTCCAGAAGGGCCGGTTAACATCCAAGCTCTCCCAAGATCTCAAATCGATATTACAACTCGAAAGACTTACTTAACTGCATCTTGGTTCTCCAGGTTCTGACCATCAGAATTTCGCTTATCCGCCTTCAGCTGTTTCTAAAGTAACTTTATTAGGATCCGTTCGTCAGTCATCTCACGGACGTACCTAAACCAAACAAACTGATTGAGTTTCATTATCGATCCAATCCGTCTATGTCTGCACGCCGAAGCACTTCAGTGTTCGGGATCTTGTCAGACCACGGAATACCCAGATGAAAACGACTCAGATGACGCACATCTAACAGATACAGTATCCAAGTTTTACTACCGTGCAATGATGCAAACAACAACATTGAGCTGTAGACTAGCAGTCACTGTTTTGTTTCACAGAATACAATTCTTCCAGATAGTCCTTCAAAATTTCCTAAAGCCACACAGGCTCATAACTTGCATTCGACGTACAGGTACATCGACAGAGAACTAACCAAGCAGCAGCCGTTTGTGCAGCTGCTCGCGGTGTTTCCACTGACGCAGATTTCAGTTGCAGTTAAAGCACCACCGCCCGGAAAAGGCTGAAAGAAATAGAACATATTACTTGTGTTTGGATCCAAACTGAAATAGGACGCCACGGTCGCGAAAGCCGTGGCCAGCGGCTGAAGCTCGTCTTCACGATGTACAAACGGCGCACTATCATCTGAGAACAGAATCATGTGCATCGGTAGGATATATAGGTGGTATTGGGTACCGAAATGTCAAATATTCAATAGGCGTCCATTTATACGGTGGGCAACCTCAACGCTGTCCTCCGAATTCCGAGAAGCAACGGTTAATATTACTATCAAGTACAAACTAAATTGGGCTGGGGCTAGGACGCAACCAAACCTCACGCCAGTGACAATGTCAAAATCACTACGGGTCGATCCACACGATTTTATTTTCGTCCTCATGCCCACACGCAACATTCTAAGCCAGTTGACAATCAAACTTACCAAGTGCTACTCACAGTGCCTCACGGCTCAAAGAATTGGATGCCTTGGTGAAATTCACAAACAGGGCATATAAAAGCTGGTCACATCAAATCTGCGAAATCCGACAGGAGTGCAACTAGCGCACCAACATATTGTTGCGGGAAGTTTCATGGTTGCTTAACCAGTGGTAGCCAACCGGTGTGACAGACTACCAGAGTGCTTGCGCCAGACTCATGATGTCCTCCTGTTGAGTGCACGAACAGCCACAGTCCACGTCAATCAGTGCTTTAGTAGATTGAACGGACGACCAAAAATCGTCCTCAGCCAGTCACGGGATTCTTTGTGTTATCGACGGTCGGCATCGTCCTGCATCAACTCACTCAGCTTCTCCATTAGTTGTCTTTGATTTTGCGAAATCATTCGACAGGTTGATAGCAGGCGCTCCAGAACGTGGCTCCACTACATGTGTCCATTGAGGAAGTTGCAAAGGCTCCATTATCCCATCATATCAAGCTGAAGGTTATTGTATCACTGTCGTCTAATCAATCCGGGCGTTCCCAGTGCTCAATAGCTATAATGTCCATTACAGTTGCTGTGGTCGGTTCCTTGAAACGCTGCCAAAGGTCGTTAGCGTTGCCAGATACGACGACATTTTCCAGAAAAACGGCGACCACAAATTAAAACATTGTCCTAGTCTTTGAGTTCTCTAACCGTTTAACATCCAGTTTCTGTCACTGTCTGGGTGTTCTTCGATAAACGAGCTTTTAGAAGTAAATAAACAATTCTGTCTTGAACAAAACAGTCAGAAACTCTGTCTTAGCCAGTTTGTGGTCCGTGATACATTCAGCCCTGTGTATCACTTGTGTGATACACGCCTCGTAAATATCACGCTGCCGCACAGTCAACTAATCCAGCAAATGGTGGATGAGTCCATGTCGTGATATCGCTTGCTTTCGGATGGAATAATGTGTTTGTGATAGCCAACTCATGAGTGGCACACAGGCGGAGTAGATGATCACTGTCCTCATTATCTGTAGCAATATCGTGAGGTTTGAAGATGCCAAACAAGGATGTTGATTTTCACCCAACTAGATCGTTCAAGTCACCTAGAACAAGCAGTTGGTCACTCACTAGTGCCGTTGGGTTTGTAGCGGACAGCTCATTATAAACTTGTCCTATGTATCATCAATGTAACACAGTTGGGCCACAAATACTAGAGAATATGGCAGATTTATATCAACCGAGTGGCAGGCGCATCGACAGGATGCGAGGCTGATGCCGTGCAGTTCGTTAGGAACTGTGAAACAGACACTGTGCTGCCGAACACCGTCTGCCGGATAACCTTCTCAACAGAAGGTGTAATTAGTACCTGATTCTCGAAGCCAACCTTGGTCTGCACGTCTTGTTTCACTCAAGGTCGCAATATCCTTGCCGCAGAGGCTCAGTTTCACGGCGGTCAGTGTGGTGCGGCTTTTCGGTAAGACATCATTCCAACAGAGTACACACATTCCAGATCCTGATTGGCACCACCTTGCATCTTCGGGCCTGTCTAAGGTTGGATGTCTTGTCATTGAGATTTGTATGGGCGATTTCTGCCTACTGACTTGCCTGTCGGTGTAACCAACGCACTGTCCCGTTCAACACAATAAGTGATCGAAATGTGTGAACCCACACCGCAAAAAGATTGCACGCGTCAGACGGCGGCACATATATAGACTACTCACGCAAACATACTCACGATAAACCCGGCCGAATGAAACGATACAGCAAAACGTTCAAAACATGCGATTTGCAAATCCACTAGTAAACTACAACCTCGCATACACAACGCACAGTTTTCAGTGACCAGGTCGTATGTACACTGGAAATCAGAGCACGTTGAACAGTACATGTTTGGCAGTATCCGAAACGGATTAGCCTGTCACAGTGACCAAAGCCAAAGAGCGCCCGCGCTTCAAACCATCACCCCGAGTGGCTTGAGCTGCACCACTTGCGGTTCCACTCACACACCACGTATCCGGTGTAAACCCGAAGGAATAAGACCAGTAAGTGTGTGAGTGAGACCTTTGTGTCTAGCCGGCTAATGCTGGTTAGCCAATTAAATGGCTAGCAGGAAAAAGAAAACCATTAACTCTCGGAGAATAACCAGAGAGAGAGACTGCATTGACAAGATGTATACAGAGAAGAAAGATATGTGAAGTGTAATATGAAGAGCATTTAAGTATACGAATGCACGTTACTGCATTCCAAAGAGAATAAAGTTGAAAAACAAAAATTAGATTGGACTACGAAAAGAACACGCAAACAATTCATCATACAATACACCAACAAAGCTGAAGGGAAGAATGGGTAGAAGACTGCAGAAATCCAAGTTTCTGAAAAGAGGAGCGAATTAGTTACCAGGCGACCATGGTCTTGATCGACGCAATCATTAACAAAAATAGAATGGATATACCGATTTGATCCACCTGAGCCTAACGTACTCGTCATCTCTTCGCCGACGATGCACTACGAGTAAGCTGGTGTCCCACTAATCCTGAATGACCGGCGCATTCGCGGCCGCACACATCGCAACTGTATATAGTCATGTCACCACGACCTATGGCACCGATGGTTACCTTGCGTACTGCGCGCTTCCGTTTTCGACAGCGTAATAACTGTTCGGTGAACTCGCGGACGCCCGTCCGAATCGTGTTCCGCCAGGCAGTCCGGTTTAACGCTAAGACTTCCCAACATCTAAAATCAATTTTACAACGTGACAGACTTACCTGTACAGCATCCTGGTATCTCCGCTTTTGACCACCAGGATTTCGCTTATCTGATCTCAGTTGTCCATACAGCAGCTGCTACGGTCATCGCCCATCCGACGGACGTGACCCAGCCAACGAAGCTGATTCAACATCAGCAAGGCTTCCATCTCGTTCATGTCCGCTCACCGCAGAACCTCAGTGCTCGGAACCATGTCCGACCACCAAATACCCAAGACGCATCTTACGCATTGCAAATGAAATTTGCTTAGATAGCGCACGTTCCGCTGATAAAATGCCCACGTTTCACTGCCGTACAGCAGTATAGACAGCACCATTGAGCGATAGACAAACAACTCAATGCTCGGCTTCAGACTGTGATTCTTCCAAACATGTCTTTCAAGATGTCCGAAAGCAGTACTAGCCTTTGCCACACGAGCTCTCAACTCACGGTCCACGGACAGATCGGTGGACAGATTGCTGCCCAAGTAACAAAAATCTGTGCAGCTGCTGACAACATCTCCATTAACACGGATTTGAGGTAGAGGTGCACAGATAGCACGTCCGCCCGGAGAAGGCTGAAGGAAAGAAAACGTCAAACCAGTGTTGATATCCAGTCCAAACTTGGACGCTGCAGTCGCGAAAGTCATGGCCATTCACTGTAATTTGTCTCGCTGTGTGCCAGCAATTTTCAATCATCTGCGAATAAAAGCATGCGCAACGTTGAGGTATGTAACCTGGTTCTGATGCCGAAACGTCGAATATTCAGTAGGCACCCATCTGTCCGATACCCTACCTCGATGCTGTCCTCCTCAGAGTCCTGGAAAGCAACCGTTAGCATGGCAGTCACATGTAAACTAAATAGGGATGGAGCCAGGACACACCCTTGCTTCACGCCAGTGACAATGTCAAAGTCATCAGAGGTAGATCCACACGATTGCACCTTCACCCTCATGCCCAAATGTAACAATTTAATCAAATTGACGAACTTACCTGGACATCCAAATTTACCAAGCACCGTCCACAGCGCCTCGCGACTCACGGAATCAAAAGATTTGCTGAAGTCTACGAAGAGGACATACAGTGGCTGGTTCCGTTCCCGGCACTTCTCCTGAAACTGTCGAGCAGCGAACACCAGATCGATCGTACTCCGATTCGCTCGGACTGCACATTGCTCCTCAGGAACATTGACCTCCAATACATCCGTATTCAGCCGGTTCAGAAGGATTCTAGCAAGCACCTTGCCTGCGCAGCTCAGCAGACTGATGCCTAGATAGCTGTCGGGGCATTGCTTGTTATCCTCATCTTCAGAAAAAGGTACTATCACAGCATCCTTGAAATCTTGCGGCATCACTTCGAGCTCCCAGACGGAGTGAACCAGCTGGAACAGTGCACTTTCCATCGCCGGCCAGCTATTCTTCTTGCGAAGTTGACCAATCGCTCTCTGCAACTCTTGTAAATCCGGAGCGAGAGAAAGTAAAGGCTCCATGGCCCATTGCGGCAGGCTGTTCATGGTCACCCAATCAATGATAGCAGGACGATTTAGTAGGCTACCAAAGTTTTTGCGCCCGACCTCCATGATGTCCGCTGGCTGAGTGCACGAACAGCCGGTGTCTACATCTATCAATGCTTTAGTAGACTGGATAGATGGACAGAAGATCGCTTTGAGGGAATCGTAAAACCCCTTATGTTGTCGACGATCTGTGAAACCCTGCATCCGCTCGCCCTGTTTTATCCACTAGTTGTCCATGATTTCGCGAACACGCTCGGCTAGTTGACTGCGGACACTTCGGAACGTCGCATTCTTCGCTTCATTGCCCGGATCCACTGTGGAGGCAGCAAACGCGGTATTCTTCTCTCGTACCAGTTTGGCGATAACCACGTTGTTGTCGTCGAACCACTCCGGACGTTTCTGACGTTTGACACAAATCGTTTCGGTGGCTGCCATCGTGATCCGTTCCTTGATAAACTGCTACATATCCTCAGGGTAGTGTATACAGGAGCCTCGTGCAGACGAGCGGCAACTGCACACTGAAAAGCAGTCTTCGTCTCGCAGTTTTCCAATCGTTTGATATTTAACTTCTGCCGTTGTCCGGAAGATCTACAATAGACAGGCTTGCGTACATGGATGAATAACTTAGTTCTGACCAGTCTATGTTCGGTGTTACACTTATCGCCGCGCATCACTGGCGTGATATGCACTTCATGAATGTCGCGCTACCGCACAATCACGTAATCAAGCAAATGGTGATGACCGCTTCGTGGATGGGTCCACATCGTGATGTCACTCGTATCCAGCTGGAATCGGGTGTTCGTGATAGCCAGCTAGTGAGCAGCACACAGGTGGAGCAGACGATCACCGTTCTCATTGACTGAACCAATACTGTAGGTTCCGAGGACTCTCAGCCAAGCTACCGAGTCGCGCCCGACCCGTGAGTTCAAATCACCTAAAACAAACGGTCGATCAGCCACAGGCACCAACCGGATTGTGGAGAACAGTTGATCATAGAACTGGTCCTTTGTATCATCAGTGTGACACATAGTTGGACCATAAACACTAACAAATCTAGCACACTTACCTCGACCGAGTAGCAAGCGCATAGATAGTATTCGAGAGCTGATGCCGTGCGGCTCGCCTATCATCAAAGCAGTGATGCGATCAGCGACTACAAAACAGACACCACGCCCTCGAGCACCGTCTGTCGGGTAACCTATCCAGTAGAAGGTGTACCCAACACCTGTTTCCCGTAACTTGCCTTGGTCCGTAAGTCTTGTCTCGCTCAAGGTTGCTAGGTTGATTCCATAGCGACGCAGTTCCATCGCGATAAGTGCAGTATGCCTTTCTGACCGTCTACTGGAGCTGCGTCGATCCAGCTGCGTGCGCACATTTCATGCTCCAACACAGAGCGTCTTGCGGCCGCGGGTCTGTTTCCGGTTGCTCTTCGGGTTACTGAAATTTAAGTCAGCATTATCTGCTCGGGGATTAATATTGGGAGAATAGTATGAGGGTGAGTGTCTAGCAGTAGCATACTTTAGCCTATCCACCTTGCCGTGTGCAGCAGATAGGGCGACCCGGTATATCCCACACGACAGCCGATGCAGTAGGATATTTGGTTTATTCCGTATCATCATCGTTTATGTGGGCTTAGGATATTGCCAGGACGCCCAGACCAAGATATGAGAGCGATTAGGGCCCTCAACCAAAGCATTTGGCTCAGAAGCCTGAACCGCAAGGCAATAGGTGACACACACGCACACATACGCATCAGCATCAACTAATCAGAACAGGCCCCACAGTCACAACCCAAAACATTCGGCACATTCACATAGAGATAATACTGCACAGGCAAACCAATCACAAATACAGAGAATCAGATCAGGCAAAAAAGAAAATAACCAACTGTTGTAAACCCTCCCAAACGATACGCTGCTGCGATCTCGGTAGAGTGGTGCGCCCGATTAAATCGGATGCTCGTCCCGGTAATAAATCACACGAAAATCTCGGTCCCGAATAGTACCGCGACTGTCCCGTATTCGCTCCCAAGACAGGCCAAAGGACGCGTCCAAAATAAAAGTCCTGTTCCGCCACAAAACGGGGTGTAGCTAGGGCGACAAGTACAAGGTATTTATGGGGCACGTCATGACCACACATTCCCACCACATCATGAGACAGAGGTAGGATCGCACATGTACATAGCGGTATAAAAAGTATCAACCGATTTGAACAGTTCCGCTAGTTAGGACAGAGTCATGTGGTTTTTTCTCCTCTCTCATGACCGAGGCGCCCTGCGACGGTCACAGGGTGGGCACCCTAACACCAACCGAGCCAAAACACAACACACTGCCACCATACACAACGAACGGTCCACAACGAACGCACCTGCGTTTTGTCCGGCTGCTCCCCTTTAGCCAATCTGACATGGGTTAAACTGCAACGACCCAAGTCGCAGTCAGCGCAGGCCGCCGGATCAAAACAGCACACAAGCCTGACCACCAGGCCAAGGTAGCAGAAATGGTCAGGCTAATTAGCAAAATGGTTGACGTGAATGCAAAGCTGTGATCACACGTGAATGGTGCTCCTCTTTCCGTGTAATTTCAAATACTACTATTACTCGTTCAGTAGAACGGGACTGTCTGAACATATTTGAGTAATATGCAATCAGCTGAGTGAGTGAAGGAAACAGTGAGCTTCATATGGTAATAGACAGTCGGGCATTCAACTCAGTTGCCTAACAATATGGATGAGTCACCTACTCCATCAAGATGTATACTATCAGTACATGAGCTTCAGTACACATTGTGTTCGAACAGAAAAGTGGATAACCAATAATAAGGCGTGATCCAACTCTTAATACATACAGACCTACGTCATTAGGTTAGAACGCCGTACCCGTGGGCACTCTGGCTAGGGTTGCCGCTGATCTTGACAGTAGTCCGTAAGGTCGCAGATTAAGAGACGAGCACAAATGTGCGTAATAATTAAGCAAATAAAATAAGAGAATAAAGGAAAAGCATGATGAAAAAGAACCAGCAATCTCTCGAATACAAGTTCTTTAAAGACTGCAATACACTTCTACACCCAACAGAGTTCCCAATCGCTTATGTTGATGATCGCATACTTTTCAACCTGGTAGACAGCAACTACCAAATTCCTTCTGACCTCTTTTATCTGAATGCCCCACAATGAATCATCCACCATGGCTGTATGTGAAAATACAAAAACCATGGTTAGTATAACGCTCCGCTAATCAATGTAACGCGCGGGTTCAACCGCCACGGCAATGCGGCGGAGGAGGATACATGTCCGAGTGTGATGATAAGGTAGGAAGATTTGATCATAGACAAGACGACAGTTAGGAGATAACGGTTAAACAAAGGTCTATGTAACATTTAACCTGTTACATATCAGAAGTTTACCGGTTGAATTAGGCAATGGAATCATCGAAGCGGACATGCTTCCACAGTGCGGAGGTGAAGTAGACAATTTGAGACATCCACTCTGTTTGGTTTGAGCAGACTCGCTGGAATTCACGCCATGCAGGCTCGGAGT
>JTDE01003109.1:26072-43842 GCA_014338405.1 Paragonimus skrjabini miyazakii | reverse complement strand
TGATATTGGAGCTAACCGTGCGGGAGCAAGTCGTAAGTTGAAACGAGGTCAAATTTGCCATGGGTAAAACAGAAAATAACAGTTTGCTACAGCTACGTCATATTTATGAAAAAACGGAAAGTGTGGAATCTTGATCGGTCTTGCAGTGGATGGTAGGCCACGATAGGCACGAGGCATGAATGGAGTGTTTTTGAATCCTACAAGGTAGACCATACAACCGAATTTCCATCACCCCAGCTGTGACACGAATTTGACACCACAGGGATTTCAGCTGTTTGTTAGTAACTCGAGGAGTCAGGAGAAAATGAGTGATTGCTCTGAAGGTATAGGTCGAACCGGTCGGCGCGCTTAACCAGATACTCGTGGTGCCGACTGAGCGGTCTTGGTGCAAACCTTGATTGGCTGGCAGTTTAGCGACTCCAGATAGGGCCAACCATTCTACCTAGTTTTAATGTACTGGTTACATTCGATCAAGACAATGAATTTACCGCCAGCACCTCCGTGCAGGCATCTACCAATACACAGGATAAACCAGCGGAATACACCAGTTCAGAATGTGGCTAGATTTGCTAATCGAACGCTGGCTTGTCGGCGCATACTCGTATGCATCGAGGCAGGAATGGTCCAGAGCAGGAAGTGGACACCCAGCCTGCCACAATCTTTGACTGTGCCAACTGTGACCGCAGCTTTCCCACCAAAATTGGTCTCAGTCAACGCAGAAGGTATGCACATCCCATCGAACGCAACCGTAACAAACTCATGTCCATGAAAACCACCGGATCCAATTGGTCACAGCAGAAATCGCCTTCTTTTATTATGTGTGCCGATGCACTGGCTCCGTCGTTCCCCGCTCGACTCAAAATGTATCACCGGCTCTTGTCACATTTCCCAGGTTGTACTTTGGAGAGCATTCGGATGCGTCTGTATGCGCTGGATTGGCAGAGGAATGGTATTCCCGCTGCCGATCTAACCATCGTCTCGCAGACTAACACAGAATCAGATATTGGGTCCCAAGCTGCTGATCATTCCGAGTGGTTTACCAGTTTGATCCAAACAGCGATTACCCAACTAGAGTCCAATAACGAGGCTTTCTTACACAGTGATGAATTACTAGCTACTTCCCGCGGTCTTTAGCCAGGCATTTTCAAAATGGTACAAGCTAGACCGCTGCTGAACATGCTCAACTCACTAGCTTTTCCATACATCTAGCGACTGATCGCTCGAAGACGTGATCACGTTAACGTGGGAACCCACGCGACTAGGACGCAGATAAGGAGAGCTAATTATGTGGCTGTTCAAAAGCTGTACCAATAGCGTAAGGAAGATGCTGCGTTTACAGTTTTTTCTAGAAACTGGAGAACTACCTACAAGATGAACCGCGGCCTCCCGGATAGTTCCAACGAATACTGGCTCGAAGTACTATCGGCTCATCCGCACTTTGATGAGCGATCACCTCGCACGATTCTGCCACCGGACTGGTCTCTGGTCGACTCGATCACTAGAAAAGAAGTATTGCGCACCTTGAAGGACATGCAAAACGCCACTCCAGGTTTGGACAAACTGTTTTTCCAACGTCTGAATCGCATGAAAACTGATGCCTTGGCAGAATACTTCAACAGTTTTCTGCCTAACCAAGGTTGTCCAGTCCACTTATGCCGCTCTTGCATCACGCTTGTACCCAAAGTGAACAATCCTTCATTTCCCACCGAGCTCAGACCTATCGCCGTATCTTCAACATTGACATGTTGTTTTCACAAGATATTGGCCGATCGTTGGAATACGCGCCCGCAACTGCCTGCACTTCAGGTTGCATTCCTACACTGTGACGGTTGTCTCGAGGCGACCTCCTTGCTTCATGCGATGCTTCGGGACTCAAGTGCCACTTTTTCAAGTCTGTGTGCGGCTTCTATCGAGGCATCCAAAGCATTCAATTCTATCTCACAGGATTCGATTATCAGATCGGCCGAAATTTCGGTGGTCCTCCACCTCTAACGCAATACATTGTCGAATCCTACATGAATGCTTCCGCCACGCTCAATGACTCCGTTTTCCGTTCTCAGCGTGGTGTTTGTCAGGGTGACCCACTGTTCCTGCTTCTATTCATCATGGCAGTGGATGAGGTACTGGAACTATTTCGATCGGAGCTTGACTACCAGTTCCCCGATACACTGGTTAGTGGTTTCGTCTACGCCGACGATCTGATCCTTCTAGCTGAGAATCCTACACGACTCTCTGAGAAGCTTGCAGCCGCTGCTAGTGCCCTGGAACTATCCGGACTGAAAATCAACACACAGAAGACTAAACCCATGGTCAACCTAGGTGACCATAAACATAACGCAACTGCCATCTCCGATGAATCTATCCACTTCAGCCCTGACATGATCCATTCACTAAGCGCCTCCGAAACGGTGACCTGTCCAGGTAACCCTTTCACTTGAAAGGGTAAATTATCTACCAATCACCGTCTGCAATTTCGTACGATGCTGGAAGAAGCCACACCAACGTCTTGAACTCCTGAGACAAAATCTGATCCCGAAGATGAGTCACTCATTACTGTTGAGCCGAGTCCACCGTAACACGCTCAAAGCCATGGACTGTACGATTCGCCAGTTTGTTCAGCAGTGGCTCCACCTTCCTAAAGACACACCAATCAGCTATATTCAAACCCCAATTCGTATGGGTGGTCTGGGCATCCCGAGTTCGTCCACTATTATTCTCCTCTCGCGTAAATCTCCAGTGGAAAAACTTCTCTTCAGTCAATGTCCAGTTCTGCGGAATGTGGTCAGAGATAATTCGTTTGGCTCTATCTTGAGGGAAGTGAATGTCCTGGTACGCGTTCAGGGTGTAGTGGTGACGAACAAGGATGAAGCCCACGCGACGTGCATGGATAAACCCTAACATTTGTTATACGACCTTGGTCTTCAGGAAGTGTCCCACTCTCCACTCTTTAATCGTTGGCTGTTCAATCCATACCGCATCTTCCAAATTGTTCAGCAGTGGCTCCACCTTTCTAAAGACACGTCATGCAGCTCAGATGTAGTCTTTTGCGGACTAAGGTCCGAAATTCACGAGGTGGCCAGGGTGACCACTCAGTTCTCTGCCGTGGTATTTGCGGTCAACCAGAAAACCTTGCTCATATTCTGCGACAATGCTGAATCACCCATGACGTGCGTTGTGCCTGACACAACCGTGTGGCCAAAGATCTGGTGAAAGGATCGCGTAACTTGGGCTATTCAGTCTTCAAGGAGTTGTGAGTAGCAACGGCGAGCTCGTTCATCAAGCCCAATGTGACCGCGGTTCGTGACGGCGCTGCTGTAGTGCTTGACGTCAGTATAGTGGATGACTACCGAAGCCAACTTGCCTGGACGGACAAGGTCACCAAGTACAGAACCGACTGTCGAAATGCCGCCATCTAATCGGTCCTCCATACTTTGGGCTGTGATGTGAACTCCGTTTCTCATTCACCTGTGATCATCTCTTTTTGCGGTATTGTATTTCCCTTGTCAAGTAGCTCCATTCTTCGACTGGGGCTGCCTCCTACTCGGTCACGGATTTATGTCTACTGACTGTTCTAGGTTCCCTAAAAACCCACGACACATTTATGCGAGGAACCTGGCGTTAACTGTTGCCACCTCTCTGACAGTTGTCTCACTATGAAGGACATTCTTCTGTCCCGATGCGCGAGCTTTGACTATGATAGCACCCCTGTGCCAAGAATAGCTTTTGGTTTTATGCGACTGACTGTTTATTTTATCTGATTCTTTCAAATTATTTTTTCATGTATTTTTTCCTATTCTAAAATCCTTGGAACATACCACACATGTAACTTTTCGTTTGATGGCTGGACTATTATTGCTTGCTATCATTGTGAGAGGACTCGTCAACGGTTCTGTGTTGCTAATTATGCAGTGTCCCAAATTTGACAGACAACTTGTTTTCACGTTCACCTTTTCACATATCTGTTGCCTAGTTTTGGTGTCACCTTTTGTTCTTCCTTTGATCAAAGATGTGTATACTGTTCTTTAAAATAAACGACACAAACTGGTGAGTGACTTGGCGCATCTATCACTAATTCAAGGTAAATAGCTCCCACGGATTTATATGACAACTGCACTTTGGTACCCAAAACATGCAGTTTGAGTTTCCAGTGTTGTTCTCAGTGATGAAATGATGTGACAAAAGGATCCCCAGTCGGACCTTCAACTGAGAATCTGTTCAGGGCGGAGCTTGAGAGTGACCAATTAATTACAGTCTTTGGTGAATGTAGTTTGTGTAAACCGTGCGTGGACGACATCCTGTGTTTGACCGACGAACCCGATATTTTAAAAGAACCATTAGTCGCTGTCACTTTGACACACAGCAGTGTAATAGTTACATCAAACACCGGAATTATGAAGTAATTAAGCCTCCTGAATGTTCATACCTGACCCCGGTTGATTTAGTATTATTACGGGAAAGAGGAAGGCTGATTCACTTGAGTAGCACTATCCCAATGGTCCGGAAAATAAACGCAAACTGAGTTGTCCGAGGTTTGATTAATTCCAAGTTGAACATCATCCACAACTGATCACAGATTCCGCATTCCCATAGACTTTCTAGTCAGGCTGTTTCTAAAAGAACCACTAGACTCGAGTTTCGCTCTCATTAGAGCAGCTCGTCAGTAGTGCATATCCTTGCCACTGCCGGGACTAGAACTCCGGTCATTCGCGTTCATGAGACAACCGTGTTGACCACTGCGCCACTGACCTCACATTAGGCACTACCGAAAGAGGCCGGCTGGAAAGTCTGTCTGAATGCGAAGACTGCGACCAAACGTGAGTGATGTTCAACTGTCTGGCTGGCAGAGCCAGTGGAATGCAGACAAAGGATTCGAAATCTGAAGAACTATTTTCACTTAACATATTGTTCATTCCAAATGTTTGCCTGAAGCGATCCGTAGATAAGACAATCTAGCGATTAGCCAGAAACCTCAAGGTGTCTCTAACGTCAAAGAAAATATCGTACATTTCATTACAGTCCACAGGCAGTATGTCTGCTTAGACATTGTCTTGAAGACTAGCTCAGGTTGCCAACAAAACCTTCCATAATGTCAAACTACTTATCTGCCTCAACTCTGATCCAGCAGTTCTTCTATTTCCAGTTCTGCTACCTCTTTCTGTTATTCATATGCAACTCTGTGTCATTCAGTGCGTGGACTGCGCTGCTAGATGTATGTATGAAGGTATAAATGAGCATCACCCAGTCCGGAGTCAACAGGACAATCAGCAATGTAACCGTAGCACACCTCTTCGGCTCGATTCATACCTTCAGAGCAACCACGCGTTTTCGTCTGCTTCGTCGAGTCACTAACGAATAGTTGAAATCTCGGAGGTGTCAAATTCTCACCACAGCTGGTGCAACCGGAATTCGGTATCTTGATGTGTTCAGGAACATTGTTCACATATAGTGCTTATAGACCATTATCCAGTTCGTGATCAACCAAACTTCTAAAGATTTGTCTTGCCGCACTTGTTACATGCAAAGGCAGTCAACCGTCCCTCAATTCCCAACAAAAAACAGCTAAAATGGGTCCTAGGGGAGTGATTATAGTAACTCTAAGTTTCTTGAGACTTACCGAAGCAGTTATAATTACCTGAATTAAGCCGATATTCTGTTCATAAACAGCTGTTTGTCAAACTTCTCGAGCTTTCGTGACTCTTCTTAGCCCAACAGTTGATGAACAGTTTCACTAATGACTGAGCGTTATCCTGATGACTTAATGGAAGGTGTTTGCACTAAAAATGCGTTGTGTTCCAACAGTTTTGTTCATACAACCGAAATATGAAAACGGTTTTAACCATCTAATATTCGCCTCATAATTTCATTGCATTTTCTACTTTTTTCAAGCAACCTACGAATGTTTACGGAATAAACACACGTAGCCCTATTGTACGCATGTGATAAGTTTCTCAGGCTCGTTTTCCTAGTCCATCATGTTCTTTACTGTGTATTTAACTACATTACAAAACTATATATAAAGTCCACTGTTCATCCTGTCATTCGCATCATTATGGGACCTAAAAAGTGGAGAAACCGGAGAAAGAATTATCGGTTAGGTAATTGAACTAAATATAAACAAGTCATTTGTGACTGTTTTTTTAAATTTTGGGTGAGGTAACTTCTTTATTTTGTAAACCGTGTGTTTATAATATCTTGGCTTTTTCTGTTACACATCTACTCTAATTTCCAAAGGAATCACATAAATTGTTTGATTACAGAGGGCAGTTTGTTTTTTTCCTGTAGAACAACTAACAATCCAGACTGCAGCTGTAACGAAAGCAAGTCAGGATGTCCAATACCGGTGCATTTTATTGTGACAACAACAGTCATAAAAATTTAATTTGTTCACCTTAGGCAAGCGGATGCTCAGATTTTTAATTGACTGCACAGCGGACGTTTGAGAGAAACAGATTGCGTAAAACTATGACGAATACACTGACTACATCTTCAGCCTTCTTCCGGTATTAATTATGTCTATGGCATCCACATGCCTGCTATAGTAGAACGTTGACCAGATTAATGACTTGATTAGCAGATACTCCCAGTTGAACTATGAGCCCATCCATTAGTCGCACATATATTGACTTCCGGCATCGGCATCGTGACGCTAACGCTGGCGGGTTATGCCGTTAAGTGACAAGAGCCTGTCAAACTTATTGATTCAGTCGAGTCTCAGTAACCGACGGGACCTGATCATACACCTGAGAAACTCAAAGCATTGGAAGAACTAAACAACAAAAAAGGATTTCAATAGCTGAAACGGCCAAAACCGAGTTGTCGTAATGTAGAATGAGGTAGACTACAAGTTAACACTTAAACTAAGAATCCTACAGTGCATGGAGTAATTATGAAGCCATTCGTATTTTTCTCTAGGACCTTTATAACCGATGAACTAACTAAAAACATTGGAAAATACTAATGACACTAAACGTAATTCGTGCAGTATACAAATTAATTTAACATAAAGCTATAAAATTTATAGTGAATATTGAAAAAGGGTTCATCAGTATTTTATTTATATAAGCGTTAATTCGGAAGAGGAGAAGCGGTACGGTTTGAATCCGCGACTCCGTGAACTGTGAAAAATTTATTACACTTTAACGTATTGAACGGCTAGGCGTTACTCACAGAAAGGCACTTTTTGTCATGCGATGTATCACTTTTATATTTGGGTTGTTGGCACATGTAAAAAGATTAACACTAAGTCTAGTGTTTCTTTTCGAAAGGGGCCGACTTCAAAGTCTATGGAAATGTGACAGCTACTATTAATTGTAGGTGATGTTCAATCTATAGGGACAAAAACAAACTCCCCTACTACTGATCAACACAGCTTTTGTAACGGAGCCCCCATTTTGGACACGATGATCAAGACCAGGAAACATTAAATCGAAGTAGTAAGTATATTTAATTGTTCCACAATTTCTGTCGCAGACTAGGTTTGACAGAAGTTGAAAGTGAGAGATGTACTTATGCAATGGCCAAACACCTTCGATGAACATCACTCTTGGTCTAAAAAATAACTACCGTTGCTCAAACCATGAATTAGGTAACGCGTTCTAGCTCCTTGCTGAAAGACCTGTGTTCCGAACTATTAGGATTCCGGACCTTGAATAAGCCCTATTTAGTTGTGAGCAAACAAGCTCGTTTTAGGTGTTTCACTATCAGACTAAATACAACATATTCACATGAGTTACATGGGGATGGTAGACAACATTTCACTGGGCAGGGAGATGCCAATCGTTAGTGTCTGTCTGATTTCACTCATGAGACTTAGTTTCATAACACTGACCACGTGGGCTCTACGAAGTTTTCGGAGGAAGCGTCCAATTATTCCATCCTAGGTCTTAGTGCACAGCCATGGAAGGTTCAGTGTTTTAAATAACTGTTTTGGGCTCACAGTGGCTTCGAGGTCAAGCGAATTGCAATGTGTCGGGGAAGTTGCAGTCCCCCGAAAGTATCGCGTGACAAGAAGACTAACAAAATTCACTTGTGAATGACCCTCATCTTTGCCATGGTCGTGTACTTCTGCGGTCTTCACGAATATCTTCGGCCATCGTGACAGCTGTTGTTGTCATCCCGACTACACGCCTAGACTGTACGGTCTAGACTTTTGTCTGGTCCATTCTCTTTGACCTTGCTTGCTACTAGTCACAACCCCTATAAATACGAATGGGTTTGTGACCATGTCGTCTTCGGGCTGAACGACATGAAGTTTTGTTGGAAGGCTAGTCTTTTTCCTGTGTTCGTGCGGTAGCCTCAGGTGAATGGGTTGGATGGGAACAGATTAACTGACTGCGTATACTCGGTACTTTGTTTATCATCGTTATCCGTCGTGCTCTTATCCGCCCCTTCATTGACCGTTATGCGGTTTTGTTTGCGCGCTCGTAGGCAGTAGATCCAATTACAACACAATGACCTCTGCGTTTGCCAGTATAGGAACTTTAACCCGTTTGGATTGTATCCCACATGTTAGATGGATTGACTTGAGCGATTCAATCGAATTGATAGCCTTGAGTACACTAGACTCACAGTTTCCTTGTATAAGCTGGAGGTGCCTACCTGTTTACAGACTGCACCAGGATTGTATTGAAGAAGTCATTCTATCGAGTTCCTTTGACGGTGAAATTTTGAAATTCCCACTCGCTGACAAGGTTTATCTCGAAACCGGTTTTATGTCAGCACTAAATACTTCCATTTTACAAAAAAGTTGGCCGTAAGAAAGGATCGATTCAATTAAGTACGAAGCATACACTCTTTATCTTCCCCTCAGGATCGACTAGCAACTAATGAGAACACAAGACACGACTGGTTACATTTAGGTCGAACTAGGCACACAAGTACAGAACGCAGTTTGACGTGTTTGTAGACAATAGAATAAAATATGTATGCAATATCTCGCTGTAATCTGATGCACAAGACCAGGCCTGGCGAAACTACCAGTCTTTGGCACCAGACGTTACAGTTGATAATTGTTTTGTCAGTACACCCTTAACACGCAGTAATTGGTATGCAACACTAATAAGGACAATACTTTTGCATCTCAAAGTAATCCAACCAGAAGCATGCACAGAACTACTTTATCACGGTCAACACTACTTCTATTGAAACAGGTTGGACAGACGACTTCGTACAGCATATCAAGTAGATTAATAGAACCTAATGAATTACGTTCATCAGAGTGTGTATACTCAGTCATTCGGCAAAAACATTTCATACGAATTTTTATTCTACAATGAGAACAGGTGTGGAATAGCGAAAGCTGACAGCCTGCTACGAACGTATAACAGCCAATACATATTTGGGCGGTAGTGAAAGACTGTTTAGGAAACTTACCCTTTGTATCAGATTTGACTGTACGTACTCGTTGAAAAAAGGTTCTGAACTTTATACTTAGACAGAAAATGTTTACAACCGAACTGAAGACAAAATTGTGTGAACGCTACACTCTTATCTCACAGTGTAGTACATTCGTTGAACAGGGCAAAAAGGAAAACGATGTCAAACATCCGGATGTCAATCCGAAAACACTGTTTGGTTATACCTGCAAACAAACATTTCGCGAACCTTATGGTTCACGATTAACCGAGAGAGTAATTACTTCACAGTGTAAACGGCGCGTAATCGATCCTAATAGATCTCGTTCTTCTAATATTTTTCTGGTTATCGTGAGTCTATAGGAGTTTAGTAAAGACTGAGAAGACAGGTCACCGAATGAATTCACTTAGGTTGGGAACGTGGGTTATGCACACGTTTACCTCTGTTAAGTAGTAAAGCACATACGATTTTGAGAAAGTTCGCAGATCAGACCGCCAAACCGAGGAAACTTATCAACTCTCAGTCCGTTTTGTTATATTACATTAAAAACCAAAGGTTTATGAATCTAAGTTACACATTGATCATAGGCGTTACTGCTCATCTTCGAATTTCAAATATCAATCTACCAGTGGCTTCACATGATTCCGTAATATTTCAAGACCGATTAACAGTTGTTTGACCTGATCAGGGAATCACCTGTCCGTAGCATGAACTAATTTGATGGTCCTAGAGGTCGATGTTTCTTGGTTGCTCAAATGTTAACAAATTAGAAGCAAGATAAAGTAGGGCAGAGCTGCTAAAGTACACAGTGCCGATGTAATAAGTCACCTACGTTCAAGTGCACACAAAAACACATTGTAAACGGCTTGTTAGTTCTTGTCCTATAAATGCTGGATGGCAGGCTGCTGATTCATCATCTTCCTGCTAGTAGGATGGTTGGTCACGTGGTACTATGATGACCTTTCTTCGTCAGAAGTGATACGAACGTCAGATGGCGATTGCCGGCCTGAATAAATGGAAGCTCTTGACGAGTTATACACTACTAATACGTTCAGCTGAAGGAGCGTTGGCCATTTGATTCATGCAATCAGCGGATCAGTAATTTGGAGGAAATGGCTATCAATCAGGTCCTGTGGAGTGACTGATTCGTTGTTTAAAAACTTATAATGTAAGTAATGAAATTCAATAAAACAGGGGAATGAAAGCACCTTGTAAACTCCCCCCCCCCAACCGTGCATCATCTCCTCTTTGAACATGTTTGACATTGCTATCGGTTGCAAGGTTATCGTGTCGTTAGTTAATAGTTGAGTTTTTACTTAGAAATATCGTGAACTGAGCTTTAGGTTTTGTTAATTATCTCTCAAGTCAATACAACTGCATAGGTTTCATCAAGACCTGCCATGAGACAAACCGTAAAAATTCAGGAAGTGATTGGTAGTAAATAGCAATAAAGGCTACTACTAAAGTGCATATAATAATTGGTTAGACCCGGACCAGACGTTGACTGAATGTTACACCACACAGTCACGGTCAAATGTTTGTGTGGTCAGAGTGGTTGTGATTGGTCTGTGGTCACGGATGATTCGTTAGAGACTGAAGTTCAGTTTGAGAATCTGTTCAACCAAACGCTCCACCTAAGTCCATCGCCCGATGCCAATCTTGAAAGATATTATTCTGAGCTGATCAGTATTTGTTACAAATATCGCCAACTGACTGCATCTCGTGAGAGTCCGATAACCCGAAAGCACCTGGATGCCCTGAGAATTATACGTACACGTGAGGACATCCAACTCACTCGACCAGACAAAGACACCGGCACAGATGTGCGTTTAGAAGAAATTTGTTTAGGCCCTACGGTTAACATGGCCCCACGTTACCAACGTGCCACCTCCGGGAATCAACTCTGTCACTTAAATGTCCTCCAATTCATAACCGCGTGAGGTAATTATGTGACTAGTTGTTTCTGATTTTGCTGGCTTGACAACCATGATGAGATAAAATGCTATGAAACTGGTTCGATGATGAATAACCGAAAACAGATTGTTCGCCAAAACACGTTTTACTTTTAAGGAACTCATGGAGACTATTAAAAGCGTTGGAAATCAAGTTAGTATTTCTTTGAAACGACTAATGCAAGAGGGCCGTATCGCACAAATTCAGTTTGATCAGATGGAACCAACTGGATCCATCACCTTACGTTTATATTGATACCCAAAGATTCACAGAAGTGGTTGTCCATTTAGACCGACACTTGATATGTGCAATTAATCACATCACACATTTAACGAGCGGCTAGCGGAAATACTAGAGCCTATAACGACGGAAATTACGCTTACATAGTCTCCGTGACGCTTTCAAGTTTGTGGATTCCGTGAGGGATATTACCGTTAGACACCGGCACATGGACTCCCTCAATGTAACTTCGATATTCACAACTGTTTCGTTGACGGAGATTAACTTTTGTGTGACCAGAAAGAACAACTGGAAGGCGTGTTCGGATTACAAAAGCCAGACCTGAAAGAATTACTTTTGCTGTGCATCCTGAGTGTTCAAGTTGTGGTCAACGGCGGGCTGTATCGATAATCGGATGGGGGTAGCAATGGGATCCCCTTTAGGTTCACTGTTAGTAGAGGTACATAGGGGCAAACTAGAGTCCAGACTCTAGTCGACTAGTCAGAGTCCTCATATGTACTGCCAATATGTTGACGGTGTGTTCGTTGGTATACATCCACAAGATGAATAAACGACCATCCTTCAGGTTTTTAATGTAGCACACACTTCACTGCGCCTCACTACTAAAGATGAATCTAACAATGAATTTCATTTTCAGATGTCAAACTGGTCGTACGGCGAGATAGTACACTGAGTAGGTTGGTATATCGTAAACCTACATGGATAAAACAATACACCAATTTCAGTAGTTTTACGCCCCTTAAACAGAAACGAAATGCCGAATGCCTGACAACCAGAGCAAGAACTGTTTGTTCGGTTGACACAGTGGAGCAGAAACTGAAAACGGTTCAAAATCTATTGAGAGAAAATGGTTATTCGAAGCAAGTCATCACTTCAAGTATGAAGGCCACACCCCCGCGTGAAGTAATGCTCACAGCTGGAAAGAAAGCCATGTTTATTGAATCTCGTTTAAAGAGGATATTATAGCAGACCAGTTCAACCGGTGCATATACCGGTCACTTTGATGTAGCGTTCCAACGGCAAACTTAGAAAGTTAGTTCAAAATAATGTCGATGTTAAGATCGTGTCCGAAAGAAAAATTGCCAGTCCGCGATCAGTCAATGCTTGTGTATTCATTCTCATACTGCTGTTGTAGTGCAGAATATGTTGTTCGTACGACTAGGCGCTTATCAAAAAAGATCAAGAAGCATCATGCAGCTTGGATTGGAACTGATTGTCGTAAATCAATTACTAGCTCAATTGTTGCCCATTTAACCGACACCAACCATCGTAAAGAAGTCACTGAAGCATTCCGGGTTGTCTGCTGAGTTGCCACCACTCAACCAAAAACAGTCCGTCAGCGCATTCTGGCGACCGCCGAATCGATTGCTTTTAGATTACGCAACCCCAACTTGTGCTCTCAAAATAAGTTTGCTCAGTCTTTGCAACCTCTGTGGCCACAGACCAATCACATCCATTCCAACCATACACAAATATTTGACCCTGACTGTGTTACGTAACATCCAGTCAACGTTCTGTCCGGTTCTAACCAATTATTCTGTGTATTCTGGTGGTAGCCTTTATCGTCATTCGTTAACAGTCACGTCCTGAATTTTTGCGGTTTGTCTCGTGGCATATCTTGCTGAAACCTATGTAATTGTATTGACTTGAGAAAGAAGTAACGAAAACAATTGTTCGTCACATCGTTGCTTCTTATCATGTGGGAATTTTCCGACAATTAAGCTCTGGTTCTTTCTTCCTGTTAAGACTAGCTCGGTGTAAACTTGATAGAACATTGCTTACAGTCAGTCGCAACCTTCGTCTTCCCGTAGACAGTTGAACCAATTTTTCGAAGTGCCTGTGGGAAATGAAAACTATGGTCACTTATGAGTGATATTTAACTTATCTCAACCAAAACCCTCTATTAATCAGTAACCAAAATACTGCCCAATTTAAATAATTTCTGTGATTTCAGCTTGAAACGAAGTCCCAGTTGTGGGGTCGTTGAGTGAAATTAACAAGACAGTTACTATGTCTCCTATCTAGACTATCGGTCAATCCGAGCATTACTCAATGATGAATGTGGTCGTGCGTTTGCATATGTTAGTTCAGTCTTGTCTAACGTGAGGTCAGTGGTACAGTGGTTCAAGCGGATATCTCAAGATTGATAGGCCCAAATTCTATTCTGGACCGAGGTAACGATATGTACAGCTGGTTTACTCCAACGAAAACCAAGTGTGATCGTTTTATCTCGCCATTAGAAGGCATTAATAACCAGTGATGCATTACTGTCGTCTCTATTGAAGGGCAAATGAGGATGAAAGTTGTTCTGTTGTTCTAAAAGAAATTGGACTAGTAGTGTTACTTATTCCTTACAAGCCATTATAACTGTACTAAAGAGATATTTGGTGAACGTCCGAGAGCAGAAGATCGGCTATTATTGAGGTAACTGACCAATCTATAAACGCCAAGTCCAAACTAATTATAGCTGTGACCACAAGCAAACAATCAAGCATTCAACAAGATTTATTTCAAGAAATTATTTGGTCTCTAGATTTGTTGCTTACTGAAACACAGTCTTCTAGATGAATTTGTTGAATTTCGTCACTGACGCCCACCTGAACCCTTATCTGGTCACACCTGTTGCCTACCATGTTGTTCTATTGAACCCTTCTCTGAAAATGAAATACACTACTGACCTCTAAAAATCGTCCACAATCTTTTTGCTTAAACCGAAAACGGGATCTTAGGATATTCCCCATTAAACCATACCATAAAAACAGGCTCTTACACATACAGAAAACAGTGAAGAAGTAATTATGTTTGGCATACAGCATACCATCAAAATGCACTCAATTGAGGTTTTAACAGTCAAAAATTAGCTACCATCAGTAGTAAAATTCATGCGAAGCACGTAGTTATTCCAATGAGGTAATCTGCTTTCCAAATATTCACTGATTGCGGACAGTCGAAGTAAATCGGGACCACAATCACCGATGTTTTCCATTTCTTAAATTCACAGACATAACACGAAGAGCAGAGACAACAACAATTAAACGATGGATACAAGTACTTTTAAATCTTGGCCGAATAGGGGAGAACTGGAGAGAAATACAACATCTGGCAACCTGTAACTCCAAATCCCGCAAACGCTAAAATGCGCCCTAAAATGTGGATTGTAATTATTTGTAAATAATGTAACCGATGCATTCTATTCTATGAAGATCAAATGAAGAATATACTGAACGCTGACTGTATTACCAGTGTACATTATTATCGCTAGTCGCAAGATCCGCGTTACCTGAACAACGTGATCCAGTATAGCTGTCAACGATTGCTCAACAAAAATATCTCCTGGAGCAGCTGCACACAAAAGGCTTGATGCAAGTGACATTCACTTTTGGTGCCTAAAAGCTAGTTTTTCTGTCACCCATAATAATCAATTTCCCCGCATAGATAGCTTTCTCATCCGTTTGATGCCCGCGGCTCACAGAGTCGGTGGCTGGAGGTATTAGTTGAGACGGCAACTAACCGAACACAGTGGCGTTAATGTTGTCATTGTTTGGTCGAGTTGTCTGTGAAGTGTCTATTTAATGACGGGGAGCAGTGAAAGCCGTAAGAAACTGTCTTGCCGATGACGCCTTGCTTTCACTTACGGCTTGGTTGTGTGTTGAATGATTCGGTGTAGACGTAGCTATTTTTAGTGGTCAAGTCCCCTCCTCTCTCCTTTTTTTCTTATTTCTTCCTATAAAGAATTTGCTTTCTTCTTCTTCATGGTTGTGTGGCAGTTAAACATCAGTGTGAACCACTGATGTATTGCTGTCTATGATGATCGTTGTGACGTTGATGATGATTGAAGCTTTTCAGTCGCAGCTTTGTAATGGATTTCTTTTTGCAACTTATTGGAATAGAAATGGGAAAATTTGCAACTCGAGTGCATTCAAACCACTAACAAACTGCGCCACAAACAACAGAAATCATAGTATCAACCTGCAAATGATCTTGGAATCAACCGAATTCTTTCGTCTCAGTATGAAATCGAAAGTTGTATCCTTTTTCTATTACCGTAATATTTGTCTAAGACCTGACATTATCTCATACAATCACCAGTTTTCATGACTAGTGTTATTTTAAAGTAAAAGACCAATTCTCCAAGTTCTCCATGACTAGGTGTGACTGAGTGTGTGTCGTTGAGTTGGCACGTTGTTTATCAATTGAATGGGTTTATCGTGAGTGAATCAGTCAACCATGCACACGGTATGCCTGGTTCATAATGTGTAAAACTTGACGAAGTAAGCTATGAGGAAATTTAGTGAGTGTTCTTCATTCAAAGTTGATTTTCTATTCGAATGACGTTTCAATCACTCTCCGAATCTTAGCAAGCAACTTGCATTCAGCTATAAAACTGCATTTAGCTTGATCATAATGTGATGTGTTAAGTCATCTTGTACTGTTCTGCTGTGTGCGATCAACTGGCCGATCTGTTTGTGTTTTAGATCAGCAACACTGATACAACAAAAAATCACCTTTTTCATGTTGTAATGCGACCCTTTTTTGGTGAGATTCCTTGTCTACTCAGTGACACCTGGAGAGATGCTGGCTCACCTGTGTTTCACCGATCAGTAAGCCGTGTGACCGGTACGTTCACCTAGCTAGTGATGTTACCAAGGTCTGCTTTGAAGGTTTTTAGAATCCTAAATCTTTTGATCAAGATGTGATGCTCATGACGAGATGGCCTCATCACAGTACGGCAGTTGAGCTAACAACTCATGGTATTTGACTCTTATACAAATGCAAACGCCAGCTTTAGTTCAGGGATGGGACTAAACTTATTGAAGCTACGGTTTTCTTCAGTCAATTATGCTCAAAATGATAACACTTCACAAATAAACTACCGGGATGTAAGCACCACGAATGTTTTGGAGTTTCGCTGTCACCATTTCGTCAGGTAACGGTCAAATTTACATCAATGGACGCTACTGACAACCGTCCCTATCTGTGTCCAGTCAGGTGACAGGTTGGTCATCTGACCTCCAGCTCGACTGCCTAGCGTGTTCTACAGTGACCGACCCGGTGATAACTGCATCCGTGTACCTATGTAAAATAAACTTGCCTACACGTTACATACACAAGATAGCTTCATCAGTTGCACGCGTATGGGTTAACAGACGAATAAACAGTATTCTCAATCCACGGCACAACCATGTTAGTCTTGCATCTGGATTTAACATATTTTTGTCTACTTATTACTGATTCAACCTTCTATCAATTTTTGTCTGTGTATAAACATCCGAAGTTGATAGCATTTCGTTAGTTCACAAAACAGAAAACAATTTTAACACCTTTGAGCCAATTCAGTGAAAACGTGTCGGAGTTCGTACTCAGTTTGATCATACTAAGAATATGTGCATGTCAGATCCCTCACACTGAGAACAACTATTCATTCAGAGGAACAGCAAAGCGTGAACATACTTCTATGTGATCCGTCTGAAAACACTTTCTACGCCCTGTTTACTCCATCTATACTTACCCAAATAGTTGTATTGTTATGACATAATTTCCCATGGTCTTCAAAAAACCTTAAGCTCTCAAGCAAATTCATAATTTCTATGTGTCCTTGCAGATCAACGTATGCACATATTTTATTATTGTCGTGCTTGAACTGCTTTGAAAAAGTGTAAAAAAAGCGACTGGAAAAGGCATTCTTAGCAGGAACTTTACCTTTCGGTACAGATCTGACTTGACCATAAAATAGAGAGAAAACTTTTCAAACCAACTCAACCGCATTTTGGTCGACGTTTTACTAGGCGTACGCAACTATTTTCATATTCTGTCGGTCTAACCACTTCCATTCCCACGGACAACACTGTTGGGAATAAAATATTTTACTAACTCAATCGACTCTTATTCAATCGGACGTGATAGTAGAATAGTCACGTGATACTAGTTCTTCTCAAAGGTTTGGTTGTCATAGTAGCGAAAGAACCAACAATACACGTGACATAATCATACCGTTATCGTAATTTAAGTTCCCTTCTTTGTCTATCATCCCATCAGATAGCTTAGTCTTTGATATAAGTAGAACAGTTGTTAGGTCACAGAAATGTAAACTGTAACATCAATACTCAGTATAGTAAAATGGTATTACAAAGATGAACCAAGATCATTTGGCCCGTACTGATATCATGGCTATCAGTTTGATTCACAGTTTGTCAGCCACATATGATTAACCAGATTTCTCACG
>JTDE01003109.1:15763-25972 GCA_014338405.1 Paragonimus skrjabini miyazakii | reverse complement strand
GAGATGGAATTAAACGAATCGAACATGGTTGTCTTATCACATACTCAATACATTGCGAACTAGACTAAGTAACTAAGACACTTTTGTGTTGTACGGCGAAAAATAAAAGAAAACTGGTTTTAAAAAATCACTGAAATTCATGTATTACAAGGACACAAATACTATGGTTGAATGTGTTCCACATGTATCACAGTAGTAAGCTACAATATCTTCTGTTGTGTGAGTACAACATAGTTGTGATGAAAAGTTTTCAATTACAGATGAGAAAGAATACCAATTCGGCAGTGAATACATAACAGAAACCGAACGGGGGAAAAAATATGCGAATAAAACGTACATGACTGGATAAACGTAATAAGATTCTTGGAATGTGTTATTAGTTTCTATAATGGAAGACACTATGAGATAAGTGAATGTTTGCAACAGACTGTTGGGAAGATTTGAGTTTAGACAAGCAACCGTGATAAAAATAACGGTTCTGTAGTGTATCAAAATATTTGCTACTCAGATTAGCGCTTGAATCCGAAAAACTAACAATTCTGTAATCGAACTTTGTTACAACGGTTCTCTGTTTGTAATCGTAGGTTTAAGAAATAAGAATGCGGTTGTGTAACCTTGAAGTAGGTGGTTTGAAAGTGATTGAGTGTACGGAGCTAAGTTGACCCAGTTTGATCAATGAATTGATCGGCTGACGGTGTGCTTCTCAAATCAGGCGAGTACGGCGTCGGTCTGCTTCACTTTGCCAAAAACGATACAAGCTCCAGTAGCGATCACTGAAAGATTTACAGAAAAGATAAATTTATGAGAGTAACAGCAATAATCTGTCTGGTGCTTCATTTTAAATATATGTACAAACAAATTCGATTAACTGAAAAAAAGTTTGACTGTCCACTCTTTTGAATACGGTTTATGTTAAACGGAGCATTTAACAAACAAATATGGCAGTCTCTCTCTAAACACACACATTAAAGAACACAAAACATTAGTGTTTTATTGTTGAAGAACAACAGTTCGTCATTCATCACCATCATCATAAACAGCAATACATCAGTGGTTCACACTTATGCTGCCACACAACCATGTGTCCCTCTGTAGTTGATGATGCATTTTACATAATCATTCTGCGACAGGTGTGCTACTGTTCATAACAAATACACGTAGTTTCTCTGCTTACTACCTCCAAGAGAATAGCAAGCTCGTTCGTGAGAGCACACTTAACTGTCTCATGCTCTTCGCTCAAAAATCACCGATGATTTGTCAGCTAGGAATCACGGACCGCATTCGGTGGATAAAACGGGGTCAAGGAGCCGCGTAACTATAGGCAACAGAAATTTCGGCCGACCGAATGAGAGTAGTCCATCCAAGGGGGTGGTCTACCTTGACTGGAACGTTCTGAGGAACTTACTGTATGAGTATAAAGATATGATAAAATTTGGATGAGACCCAACTGTGAAAAGTCAGGGCTTCGGCTGGATTCGAACCAGCGACAGACACACCATGCCTCAACGCGGCAAGGGCTCTACCAGCTGAGCTACGAAGCCACGCCAGGAGCTCGGAAATTTCACACTTGGACTCGGTTACTCACCCGAGGTAGAGGAGATCCGTTTCGACCAACTTTACCTGTGTAGAGCATGCATGTATGTATTCTCATCATCATCATCATCATATATAGTAATATGTTAGTCGATCTCACTGATGCTTAACTGCCACTGAACCATGAAAAAATCAAACCCTGTAGAGGAAGATGGAGAGAAAAAGAAGGTGAGAAGAGACCCAACTAATAAAAAACAACTGCGTCGATATTCAAACATTCACCATCAAGGTGCTTACATCTCGTAAACAAACAACCGAGCTGTAGGTGAAAGTAAGACGTCATCCACAAGACAGCTTCTTTACGGCTTTCACCACCCCACGTCATTAAATTCAATCACTTCACACACAACTCAGCCAACCATTAACAACATCCACACCACTGAGTTCGATTAGCCACCATCTCACCTACCGTCTCCAACCACTCAGTTTGTGAATCGCGAGGTCCACGGCCTGGAAGGCAAACTCAATCTCCAGTGGATAACCTCTTCGTGAACGAATTTCTTCATATATACCAGATCATCACTGTCCACCTCACACCAGTCAACAGCAGCGTCGATAGAGTGCTTGGTGTGACAGACGACTAGCTGATATCCTTAGCAAATGATCTAGCAGTCTAAGTTTGTGTAAATATAAATATCAAACAGAAGAATCCGTTTGATAATCACTACCAAACACCCGCCACCTAACCTCGTCGTTGCTTACTCGTTGATGCCACCCGATACGAGCGAGCCAACGCAGACATCGATGGTCAAATACCTGAAGATGGCTCAAGTCTTCTATCGTGAACGGCCAAGTTTCACTACCGTAAAGTAATACAGCCTTAAATGCGGGACTCTTAAGCCTAAGAGAGATACCTCTCTGTCGTCAAAGGTGTCCTAGATTAAGGAATACAGACATAGCCCAAGTAATACGCGTTTCTATTTCACTCCCTACACTTCCGCTACCGCTGATACAGCCTCCAAGTAGGCAACTCGGTCAACAACCTCCAAGACTTCATTATCTAACATTAAATCTATGTAATCACAGCAATCCTACAGAAGCATTTTGCATTTTGAGGCTGAAAACCGCATTGCGAAGCATTTAACGGAACGCGACACATAATTTGATTCGTCCCAGCCAGCGTAAAAGTAGACGCAATCAATGAAACGGAAGGTTTCACAGTAAACATACTACTTTCAAGTCCCGCCAAGTCAATAATACACCTTGAGAGGTTAATTTTCAGTTTTTTTCACATTCATCTTCAACAGATGAAGGAAAATTAATCATTCTCGACTCACAAAATAACAACATTAAATATGAAACCCAAGGAAGAGCTAGAAAACCGGCAATAATCGATATCAGTTCAACCGACTGAATCCAAAATCTATGGATTCAGTTTCATGTTTATTGCAAGCGAACAAGAATGCTGGACCTATGTAGACGTCCAGCTTAATGTGCAACAGATGAACACTACGATCGTTTGCATGTAAATAACTCTAGTATAGGGTGTAGAAATACAGGAGTGTGTTTGGTCACAAAGGTTTCTTCTGATAACATTCTGCACATTGTGAAGTACTGAAAACCAATAAGACCAATGAACTGTTTCACAAGAACACCAATACAACATCATACGTCTTAGGGACCTAAGAAAAATACACAATATTTTGACAACAAACCACGGAAAGCAATGCATCTGGTGGAATACCACATAGGCGTCGATAATTCGATTGACCAGGTTGTGTAGGGACGTGTGAAACCAAAGATGTATGTCATTTACGGATTTCAACCAGGGAATCTATAGAATCCAATGCAGTTAACAACTGATGCTATACTTTGAAGCAAAGTCATACACTTACCACCTGGTTGTGACGGTTAGCCCAGCTTGGGTCACATGAGCAATGATCTGCTACATGCAGCGCCTTAATAACGAACGCGCACTAAGAAGGAGACCTAGATACCATCCGCAACAACAGAGTGTTTCATAGTTATACAGGAGAACCGTGCGTATTGACAAGCTGTCCGCTTTGCTTCTCAGCAGTAGACTAGTATTGTTTTGACACTACATACGGTAGTTATTAAAAAATTTGCTTCGTATTCTGAATGTTCGAATTATGACCGCATCACATAAACTAACGGAAACTATACAACTATCTTGGAAGGTAACTTCCCAAACCACATCCGATGTGTTCTAATCCATGGTTATAGCTGGTACAGGCCCTCACAAGTCGCGAAGCAGCAACTTGCACTAAGCAGTAGGAAGAAGTGTTTCAGAATTGCTGTTTGCCAACAGACATTCTCATTTCCAAAAACGACATCATCTGACAATCACAGGCGTACTAGTTTTAGCGCCATCGCATCCAAGGTGCTCGCAGGTTTCATAATGCAGTAGTTTCGACGTTTGGCTCCGTCGCTCGACACACTCTCTTGGGCTGTCTTTATCGCAAATGGGTATCGGTGAGGTATGTCAATTTGTTGAAGTAATTGTATGCCCGTTCTGTTTACAGAGTGTGCATTTATGGGCAGCTAGCTTGAGCGTTATCGACTCCAAGTGGCGTTCGACAGTGATGTCACATCCTTCCTTTTTTTCCAACTTTGCGACGAACGGTATTCCGAAAGGAGCATTCAGAGGTTCCAAAAATTATGGGGTCGAGCTTTTATCAGGTAGTGAGCTGATTGATACTGAGCATGCAAATGACACTGTCTTATTCAGTCTCTCTGGAGAGAACATGCAGACTATACGGAATTGTTGAAAGGATATAGCTAGTGTTTATGGTGTATATTATGTACCTTCAAAGTGTAAAGTGTCGCTACAAGACTGGGTTGGTATTTTGTTATTGCTGGCAGGCCGCCGCAGACTGTCAATCGTTCCACCTACCTGGACAGCGTTTTTTTCTTCAACGTGTACTATTGCTGACGAGGTATCCACGTGGATAGGGAAAGCAAGCAGTTAATTCGCCCACAACCGTCACTCGTTGGGTCGCAAAGATGTTCATTTGTCGATCAAAGTTAGAGTTCATAATTGGTACATGCGCTCAATTTTCTTCAACGGGTCAGACACCTGGGACCCTACTACGGAAGATGCAAACAGACTCTCAGTATACGATCATCACTGTCTCCGCCAGTTGGCTCTTATTAAGTGACCTTATTTTGTGAGCAACGCGACAGTCCACTGGCGTGTATTTGGGAAATGTGCAGACTTCTTTTCCTCTGCTATATATCTATACCTATTTACTACTCTGCAATAATTTGTTAGAGTTCCCTACGGGATGACGTCAACGATTAAGTTAATGTCAGGCAAATAATAGCGTGTAAGATGTCTTGCGCATTGACATTTCGTTCGCATCTCATCGGTTACTTTTGCGAAATTAACATGCACATTATATATAGTGCATGTTAATTTCGCAAAAGTAACCGATGAGATGCGAACGAAATGTCAATGCGCAAGACATCTTACACGCTATTATTAGCCTTTTTCAAGTCTATCAGTGGGAACCAGTGTTTCAAACTAATGTCAGGCAATCATTTTGCGTGATATATTGAGATGAAGACAATTCGTGTGTTGATCTCTGCTGGTCCCAGTTGGAATATTTAGAAACGCTGGAAATAATTACAATCTACTCAGTCACTCTTAGTTGGTAGAAGCAATACCAGAGCTTTTTTATGTCTCATGAATCGAAGGCCACGTGTAGTTGTAGAATGTCAAAGAACATAAAAATTCAGCACGGATGACTGTGTTCAGACAACTACGGAATATGAAAATACGATCAATCCAATAGTGGAAAGATCGAAGCCCCGCTTACTACTCCTAGATTTAGATGTGCGTGCAAAAGACAGCAGCGGTTGACCGCTTCAGCACAATCGGATCTAGACATCTTTGGTGATTATCACATTAAGAAAACCATTAGTGAGGATGGAAGGAATGGTCTCATTCAGGTGAGACAGCCTTTGACTCCCATTTTCATTGACAGAACTGTCGTTCTCCCTATCAGCGCAGGACACGTAACGTAGTAGACAGGGTGAGTAGATAACTTATAACGTTCTGAAGTGGGCAATCTTTCGAAAGATTTCGGATTTCATAGGGCAACTTAAGTTAAATACACAGTCAACTATATTCTTACGAATCGCTTTCGGTGTAACGTTCAGTTCGTTACGGCACACTGTAAATAGGCCTAATGTCATATTGTCTAGTATTTTACCGCTAGTGATTCGGATCAACTGGAAAGCTTTCGAGGATTTAAAGATGAGCAGGTTTTATCTTACCTTCTACCATGCACCCGTCTAACCGTTTTGTTTCCAGTCCAGTTTAAAAGTACTTATTAACATTCCCTCCACTTTTCACTTAACTGCCCATGACCATTTGACCTAGCAACATAACCGTCCTTATCAGTTTCATGTTGCGTCATCTGAATGCCCTGTTCTTGAGTTTCGATCATTCTGACCTCGCTTATCACGCCCGCATTCTTCACCATTGTTGCCATGCCTGCTTGCTATATACTGACTGCACTAATTTCGCTGTAGTAACAGATGAGATGCGAACGAAATGTCCGTGCACAAGACATCTTACGCTATACTGTTGGCTTTTTTTCAAATTTATTTCGGGGAACCACTGCTTCGAACAGGTTTATCTCATCTTCGTTAAGTGTTTTGATCACCAAAATAATCAGTCCTGTGAAAGTTATAGCATTAGTTAACTTTTTCATATTTTTATGGATTAGGTTGTACTTGTTTTAAGCTGGAAGTCCAGCAACTACTGAAATGTTCAAAATGGCAGTCCAGGTTCAGTGTGTGATAACGGAAGAAAAGTTCGTACTACAAGAAATTATACTTTAGTCGTGTTTCATCGGTTGTGTATGCCCAACAAGCAACTACATTTCTGAATAGTAAATTGTATATATCTAAGCGTAGAAAAAGTCTGGGCATTATTTTACTCAGTTCCATCATGTCAGATCGCCGAAAACATGCAGCTAGAATTCTATCGGGAGGTATATGGTGACATACAGTCTTTTGAACAGTTTAGCTAACGGTAATTGATGTTAGTGAGGAGTCCTTGATAACAACACTAACTGAGTGACGAAGACCGACAGATAATGCGCACAAAGTTATTATTTGCTAGATGAACTTTCGGATTGGTTTGAAACAGAAGTAGTGGTTTATCATCGTCAGTAGAGTAGGTAACCACAAAATGTTGACCACATACAGCGTATTTATCAACAAATAGCTTATTCTCACCACCTTTACAGGACGAAAAGAATTATAGTCGAACTCTTAGTTCGGTACATCATTACTGTGTACTATTGCATCCGAAAGAAATTGAACTCCGGTGTTCGACATATATGAAAATAGAGCTAAACACAATTAATCAGTTCCAGTTATCTACAAAAGACTGCCCTAGCATCATGGCATAAAACTGCAAGTAATCTCAAACATATATTTAATGAAAAGTCAGAGCAAAAAATGTAATAAACGTCATGTGCCAATATCATGATTATTCTGTTCGAAAATTAATAGTCCCTATATGTCGTTGTTGCCAAAAGTTGAACTTGGTAGGCTACTGTTGAAAAACCGATATGTATATAACTAGAGAAAAATTAACGAACAAAGTTTAATTTACCTTGAAAGGAAGAACAACCTAATCGGAATGTTTAACCGATGATGACGAACTTCAATTTTTCATCGGACAGATTGCACAGACCGATCAGAACTGTCTAAACTAAAATATTAGGGAGCAAAATGTGTTCTTATGTATACTACCTTTACGTCCAACGAACATTTTTCCGGAGGGGAACGTGAAGTTTTAGAGTTTCAATATTTAATGCGAACTAGAATTCGTTAAATAGTCAGGAGGACAGTCATAACAAACTAAGAGCACAAGACATAGACGAGATATCGAAAATATACTATGGTGCTTTGCTCATCACCACGAACGAAGTTCAGTTATCTGTACTATTTTACAAGTATGCTGTGCGTGTTCGTTTCATTTTGTCCTTTGCTTGGAGGTCTTACACTCGCAAATGCAAGATACTAAACTGGTATTTGCGTAAAGAACGCTTACCGAGAAGCACTGGTGAACAAAATGCCCAGTTTGAATCAGATGAGAGAACCTAACGAACATTGGGAACAAGTCACAGCAACTATGAAAACGTATTGTGAAGAAGTACTTGCCGAAGGAACTGTGCATTTGTGACAAACCGGAAGTTCTGTCATGTCGATAAACCTCATGAACAGATGTCATTCGATTCCACCTGGCTCTGAACATGTTGACCAAAAGCTGGTGCAGAGACCGTGAGCACCACTTTGTCAAACAGTCGAAAGTGGTGGGACAAGCCTTTTGATACGGGAATAGTAGAAACTTATTTTCCTTGATCCGATGTTGTTCGCTGTCGAGTCGGTGTGAGACCATATGTGAAAAAGGTGGTTCACTCATCACCAATCAATCGCGCCGACCTGACAGATGGGCTGAACATTGTGAAGAACAATTCAGCTGGCTTCAACCAGATCATGTGGACGACGGGACCCGCATGGTCAGTTATTGCGTTCCAGACGGTCCTCCGTCGGAAGCAGAAGTGGTCCTGGAGCCCAAGTTATTGAAGCGTAATAAGGTTCCTGGACCAGATCTCCTCTCTCCTTCTCTTTTCAAGGATGGTGGCGAGAGGTTGACATCAGAACTGACAAAACTCCAGACGGTTTGGGAAACTGAAGATGTGCCTATCGACAGTGATTTCTGTTTTCAAGAAGAGGCCCGAAGTCTATGTGACGACCACAGAGGCACCAATGCAGTGTCTGTTGAGTCCAAGTTACTCACTGACCTCATATTGTGTCAACTCACTAAGCCCAAAGAAAGTCAGATACGTGAAGACAAGGCAGAATCTCGGTCCGATTGTGGGTGCGGTGATCACATTTTTACCTTACGACAGATCGTGAAGCATTGGCACTCTTATAGAGAGCGGACGACCGTGGTCTTCCTAGACCCAAAAGTTGCTTTCGATTCGGTTCCTCGTAACAATCCCTGGAACTGCCTTCTTCACAAAGGAGTATCATAGGAGTAAGTGAATCTGTTAAGGTCACGATATACGCACTCTGCAAGCAATATGAGAGTTTATGGACAACTGTCTCGGGCGTTCATCAGGGGTGTCGGATTTCCCCCTTCTTGTTCAATTTTGTCATGGACGACATTCTGGACGGTGCGTTTGAGGAATCCACTGAGCTTGGTGTTGGGTTTCTTTCTGGAACTAGGTTGACCGACATGGTGTATGAAAATTATGTTGTCTTAATTAGCCCCTCTGTCAAAGACATGCAGACCATGCTGAACAAGATGAATGAGCGGGCTGATTTGTATGGAATGCGCTTCGCACCTTCGAAGTATAAAATGCTGCTTCAAGACTGGAGTAGTCCCACTCCTACTTTCTACATTGCAGGCAATCCGTTCGATACTGTGGATACTATCACAAACTTGGGTAAAACTATCTCGTCAGCCTGTAATGATGCTGATGAGATATCAGCGAAGACAGAAAAGACACGGGTTGCCTTTGTCAACCTGCATCGTCTGTGGCGTCGAAAAAACATCCGGCTGTCGCTGACAACAACAGTATATAATGTTTGTGAAAGTTCTGTTTTAATCTATGATCCGGAAACGTGGCCTGTTCGCAACGAAATTGTTAACTCCGCCAGTTAGCCCACATTAAGTGGACTGATCGCGTGGACAACACGGCCGTTCGCCGGCGTGTGTTTTGGAAAGTTCGGGATGAGTGATCCACTGGCCAACTAATCATGTTGCAAAATCTACTATGATTGTATGACTACTCCGTATGCCAGCTGAGCGTTTACCGTATCGGGCATTATATACTGAGACCATCAACAATTGGGTGAAACCACATGGTGGTCAAGCAACAACGTGGTCACAAAATATGAAGACCTTGACTGCTTCATTGAGCAAAGTGGGTAAGTGTCGCCTACCTGGATGGGGTCCACGTGATCATTCAAATCGCTATCCGGGATGACAGTGTACCACAGTCAATGACTTACCTGCATTCATACCATCTCTAGTTCTTCTGCTTGGTTTCTTTATTTATTTTTTAACCTTTTTCAGTAACGTTTCTTTTTATTGGATATTCCACGTCATTGTTGAAGTGAGCAGCGGCCCGAGCCACAGCACTTTTTTGTCAGGCTCATGGCTGCTATTATGATGATGATGATGATGATGTCTTGTCTTCTCCTGCTGGGTCGCTCAGATGGCTCTTCCTTCAAGGCTGACTACTTGTGTCTCTTTTGACAATGTACACATTGCGGCCACAAACAACTTGTTATTACCGGTTATTCATCATCCATATATTCGTACGGTGGTGTAAGGGTTTTTGTTGCTTCACATTAAAAAGTAACTGTATTCAAGTGAAATGGTGTTGTCAATAGCAAAGGAAAACAAACAAAAAATGACACTGTGTGAATCTCCTAAAAATAAAACTGGATGTTCGGTGCATTCGCACCCTGTTGTTTATACGCTTTCTATACTCATCAAATTAGCTTTTCCTTAGGTACTGCTAGTGATGTTATTACATACTCCATCAAACATATTGCCACGAGATTGAATTCAACCCTGACCACTTGGTTCATCAGAAACCCACAGGACAAGTACCTCATTAC
>JTDE01003109.1:0-15663 GCA_014338405.1 Paragonimus skrjabini miyazakii | reverse complement strand
GTACCTCATTACGGCCGACCTTACCTACCAACGATTGGGCACAAACCTTCAGACATGAACATCCACAACCCAATTCGTGAGCTGTTATCCGACGCATTGTGTTTGGAGCTTTTCCGAGTTGACAGAAATTTCAGAAAACAGTTTATCAGATCAAAAGATAATGTAATCATTCGACATTGGTTCAATATTTACCAACGTACCTCGCAAGTGAAATTAGTGATTTTTATATGATTTTATTTCTAGTCAGAATGTATCCTGCTAGACCTTCCTAAGGATCCCAATTTTGCACGCACAGAAGACAATTCTTCCGAGCTGATAATACAGCTAGGAATTGCTTATTGGGTCCTGTATTCGGAGATGTATAATTAGAAATGCTTGGAAGTCAATTGCACAAAAAGATCTTCGGGTCTTGCTCCACGTAGGTGACATTCTAATTAACAACGCCAATTGTTTGCCATTTTCGAATACTGTTATCATTAGATGTCAAAACAGAACGTTATAACGGTCTCCTTCTTGTTGTAAAAGCATAGGAAGCGGGCAACATTTGCATTTATTTAGTTTCGTATCGATTGCTTACAAATGGGGATTAACAAGAATCCTATTTCCCCAAATCAGAAAGACATCCATAGCAAATCGGTTACAAGAAGAAAAAGAAGCATTCATTAGAAGAACGCTGGTTATTCGAAAGAATGTGCGGACATGCATTGTAAAATAACAGTAGGAAAATTGGCAGACTCCAGTGTGGAAAAAAATGGAGATACAATACAAAGATGATCATTTATTTCACAGTGACCATGTAACCAAACAATTGCGTCACAAACAAACACCGATGTTTCAAAACACTTATCCAACTGTTCATTTAAACGTCCTGTTAAGCATCCCCATAGTAATTATACACATTCAACTGATCTGTCTCTCAAGCAGCCTACCAATTCAATTGCAGTTGCAGTGTCGTCTACGTAGGCATAACAGATCGGTGTTGGCATCAACTTACGACGAAAGATATAACCTTAAATGATTAATAACTGTGATATAAAAAGTGATATATTGAAAAGTCACTTGGAGACAACAGCTTTTCGGAAACTTAAGGAAATATTCATAGTAGGAAAAAAGTACCGAAACCAGCTAGCTGCAATATGGAGGATAAGTATGTTGCTGCAAACACAAACTCTAAGATAACCGCTTAACCGACAATATAAGTAGAAAACTGACGTCGGCATTGCAACGCACCTATCCAGCTACTGAGTTACGTATGTTACAGGACATCAGAGCGTTGATTGTTTATAGCGGTGACGCACACTCAACTCAGCAGTCCATTCCTCACATAAAATACCACCTCAAATGCAGTGGCACTTGCATCGGCATAGAGAGAACAGCGTATCGTGGTGCATATTCCTAAGTGATTATCAACTGCAATGTCAAAAATCGACCCATTGACTATAAGGAGCTCGAAGGACCCGGCTTCATCGATCGTGAAGCATCCTAACAGTAGGTCATCTAGTTGTCCCAATCAAATCGTTTAGGATATTGTTACCTAATCGTAACAGCGATATGATAGGTAATGCTACTCAGAAAACATCGGGCAGTTTTTGTGCACACAGAAGGTGCTGACGCAATCAGTCTCCCTAAAGGCTCATTGTCATACGAAAGTCACGATCACATATGAATAGGATTTAACGTACAACAACCAAATCCCTTGCTATTTAAAAGTAAGCGCCATATTGCTCAACAAGTGTTATAGTTTCCGCGATTTCAATTCTATGACAACACCTGACCGTAAAGTAGCTGACTGGAATTAGCAAGATAATTACTGTCTCTTCTTCAGCCGACCCAGCTACTACAGCATTATCCAAATACGAACGTGACTGGACGTTTATACACGACAATTTGACCGTGCCTAGTGTGAAGTTTATGAAGAACTCGTCGACATAGTTGATTTACGAGAACCCGGCCGAAATATAAATCTCAGTAGTGGTGATGATATTCATCACTGATGAACCCTAACAGAAGCGAAACTATAGTATAGTGTAGTGTACTATGGTGTAACACAGTGTAGTATATTATGGTATGTACCTACGGCAACATGTTAGAGGTTAGTAACTGGGCAGACTGTGTTTATTTAGGTGGGTTCGTCGTTATTCTTTTAAGTCAGAAAGATTGAGTTGCAGTAAACAATATCCACTTCTATAAAGCGTCTGGCAAATCGCAATTCCACATGAGACACGGCTACTCAAACTCGACATAGTTCAGCTAGCACAGTGTTTCGAAATATGTCATGTAATTCGGGCACCAATAATCATTTGGATCGATTGTGTGCTTTCTGTTGAATAGAGCAGAATTCGTCGGTCAGCATCAGCTAGACTCCTGGACTTACAGCGATAGTTTCCACTGACCCCATTGTGATCTGAAGTACAACTCGTAATGATGTGTGGAGCAAACCAGCGACTACAAATCAACCAACTGTCTCAGTCTATTGTGCTTGTGAAGTCGAAAGTGAATTCAACATGCAGCCAATAACTATAGCTTTTTTCAGTTTAACAGGTCTCAGGCAACTTGGTTCACTCTTCTGCATCTGGCACGACTACGTTCTCTCTCTCTCTCTGCAGAAGCAAACTGATCTCTGTGTTTTTCAGCCTACTGATATGCGCATTAGCCCTCAGACGTTGAAACGCAGTTAACCAACTCTGGACAGTTTAGATTGACATCGTGATATATAAAATTGAAACGAGTAGGGATACAGAATAGACATGGTTTTGCTAATCATGAATGAAGAAATGTTTTGGTCAAAGTAATAAGGTTTTCTTAGAGCTTTTACAACAAAATGCTATCGAGATTGAGTATATTTTGTTAACTGGTGAAACAAAAAGAAAACGCCTCAGAATGCACTTACCAACGATCCTGAGCATCGCGGATGTTTCGTTCGCGCAAATCCCAGTTTGACAATGTGACGTTTGTTTTGGATAGCTAAATGGAAAACAGGAAGATGTGGAAAACAAGCGTAAACGCCTTAGTTTTATAGGGAAAACTCCACCAAACCGAAAATTTGCTGAACGCCGAACAAATTACCTGCACGGAAATTGTCAAACTATTTATAAAGCCTACTGCTCAAAGTGGAAACCCTTTTGTATAAACGGTAATATTTCCATGAAACTAAGTTTGCTCCAAAGATTTTTATCAGACAGCCCACCAAATTACTTATAAACTGACAATTGTACCAACTGTTCTAGTAAATCGGCTCAGCACGTGATGATAAAGCTTGAACACTGTTCATGAATAGACGCAACTACCGTATTCAGATAGACTTTCTATCAAGCCTCACTTGAAAAAATTCACCCAAATTGAGCTCTGCTTTTGTTAGAGTTCATTATTAGTGCATGTTTTTGCCACTAACAAAATCTGAACTTCAATCAACGTCCTCATAAAGCAGCTGTGGTGATCACTGAGCTACGGACTTCAAATTAGGCACCACAAGCGATTAAAATAATGAAGTACTGGCTCATTTCCGAGGTATTTTGCTATAACTCTCTGACAAGGCGATGTCCACATATTACTGTTGATGTTGAGGGTATTTTCGAGGAATTAGCAGTCCTTCAGTTTATTTTAGGATCCAGGAATTTATCCCAGCATGACCAGTAGTCGATTGATCAAGCTTCGACGGACGCAAACTACGGACAATGTTAACATTGGAAGTCAGTGAATATCATCTTTATCATTGTCATTGCACTATTCTACACTGTCATACAACTATGACGAAGAGAAGAAGTCTTTGTTTAAAAATGTTTTAAAAAAAAACGGTTTCTTAAAAACTCTGCGTCCAAACTGGAACATTCAGTAGTAACAACTACCCATACTTTGCAAACTAACAACTGAGTTGCAAGTGAGAACGAAATGACATCGGCAAAATAGCCTTTATTGCCGTTCACAACCTTTCCTGTCAGGTTTCATTAACCATCGACCGGTTATGTGAGTCACGGTCATGGCTAACTAAGGTTTTGACTTATATGAATATTCTTCCGTTGTTTTTTACACCGCGGTCTCAACCGCCTGCATGCCTTCGAATTAATTCGAAACCCAACCGAATTATCACGTCTAAACAATCTTTCACAGGTTCGCGCCACTCGAAAATGGCCAATGACTGAGGTTTGAAAATTTTCATAGAAAGACTTATTCGACCGAGATTAGAAAGCTTGGCCGTTTTATGAGTTCCGAAGTGAAGTTCCGTCTAAAGTCGAGCTCATGCTATCAATTACTGGACTGTACTACTAGCTTGCGTGGTTCACCAAGTCAGCGGAGATGGAAGTCATGCTTGGTTATAAAGCAGACAACTTTAGCTGGCTCTAACAATGTAATACTACGATCAGACGCATTCCAACCGCTTACCATAAAACGAACCTGTCAATCTCATAAACAGTAACATATTAGTGGCTCAAACTGACGCCTAACAATCATATAAACATGAAGAGAGAACAAACACTGGCCAGTAAGTAAAAGTTAGTTAGTCAGTAATTGCCAAAAACGTGCATTTAGCATCAAGGTACCTACAACCTGCACACTAGCTCCATGTTCATACTGTCACGGCTTCTTATCGTCTAGGTAGTTACAGTACTGTGGTGACAAAGATGCAGTTGTCTGAGGCTCAAGGTTCGTTTATACAGAACAGCAGTAAGGTCTGTATTACTTTATGACAGCGAAGTTTGGCCACTCAGAGTAGAAGACGTGAACCATCTTCAGGTATTTGACCGTGGATGTCTGCGTTGGCTCGCTCGTATCGGGTAGCGCCAACCAGTAAGCAACGAGAAGGTTAGGAAGCAGGTATCTAGTAGTGATTGTCAAACGAGTTCTTTCGTTCAATCCATACACTTACGCAGATGCAGACTGCTAGATCCTTTGCTAAGGCGGTCAGCTAGTCGTCTACCACACCAACCACTCTACCGATGCTACGGCCGACTAACGTAAGGTGTGAGGTGGACAGTGATGATCTGGTATATAGGAAAGAATTCGCTCACGAAGAGGTTGACTACTGCAGATTGAGTTTGCCTTCCAGGCTGTGGACCTCGCGATTCACAGAGTCGGTGACCGAAGACGTTAGGTGAGACTGCGGCTAATGATGCTCAATGGTGTGAATGTTGTCGCTGGTTGGTTGAGTTGTGTGTGAAGTGAGTGAATTTAATGACGTGGGGTGGTGAAAGCCGTAAAGAAGCTGTCTTGTGGATGACGTCTTACTTTCACCTTGATGGTGAAAGTTTGAACATATACGAAGCCATTGTAGGTAGTTAGGTCCCCTTCCTTCCATTTCCATGTGTTTACCAACCTGGTCAAAGCCTGTTTTCTTCTCCGCGATTGCACGGTAATCAAGGATCAACAGGAAGAACTGATGTATTACTGTTTATGTTGATGATGAGTTATCCGACAGTCAGAATAGATAGTCATACAGTCACCTTATTCACAGTATGTGGTAGGATAGTGTCCATACCTGACCAATCAATCAAGCTAGTCAAGGCAGACATGAGATCATCTAATCACGTCACAATCAGAAATCAATCAGTAGTGACTATGCCTCAATCAAGTCAACCTAGTAGCTTCTTCTGTTGAATGGCCAAGGAGGCTAATCCAGTAACACAACCAAGGCACAGTTAACTATTAGCCACACAATATTGTACACATGCACATGCAAACACCTGGTTTGGGTAGAATGAACAAATTCACTGAACTATTTGTGCTTGTGGCTCACAGTGGAGGAAGTGCATGCATGCATTTAACTTTGAAGGTAATCATGAACAAACAGGACAGCTCACAGCAAGTATTATTGTTAAACAGTTTAGATGGCCAGCTGTTAATCAACATATATAAACGTCTGACCAGGTAATACTTGGTTGAAATCAAAATATGAGGAACATACCGGATAATTTAGTTGATTGGAAGGATAACCACGGTTGTACAAATCGTTATCTGTTGAGAAGAAAACGTGATGCGTAAAGGTTCCAAAAATATGACACTTTGTAACCGTTTTATCAGTATAAAACCAATCACTTTTGGCAATACTAAATATTTCTAAACCCTAAACAAGACGGAAATGAGAGAATATATTGTGCATTCTACTGATACTCATTATTGAGTAATTTCTCAGTAAGGCCACATGGTGACTGTCCCATACGAAATATGCACAATGTGAAGTTGTTGATTTGAGTCGCTTTACAAAGGCTCTCCGAACGGGTAAAAGCGTTGCGAAACCTATAGCTCCTATGTTTATATCTCGTTGTGGCCCAACCAAAGAATTACTTCCAGCAATAAACTTCAGGCGCACTACTTGAATAATGTCACTTCCTTTTCAAAACGCAGCAAAGCGAACAGATTAAACATAAAACGTTCATATGTTGCACTGCTGTCAGAAAGAAATTTATTATAAAAAAATGATTAATGATTGTTTATCGAAGCAAAACACGTCATAATGACAAATGAAATTATGACCTTAATGAGATTTCGTAACAATCACATTGCAAATGGAAACGCGAACGTTAGACTGGTGATGGACAAACGTAGTTGCGATGCCTGAAGGAAGCTCTTCTAAACACACACAAATGGACGTACAGTTGTATTCTGCTAGACTCGATTGTGGTCCCAACGCAACAGCTCACAGCTTTCGATCGACTGCCCTCGACGCAGTAGACATTTAACAAATAACGAAACGGACGTCCCCTTAGGTTTGGAGAAGACAGTGTACTCAAAACTAAAAGTAACTCACTTTAAACAATCGGTTCTCTCAGGAAGTTTGACAATAATCCGCGTTGTACATCGTGCACTATGAACACCCTTGCATTTGCCATTTGAACTTAAGTTAACAAGCAGCGTAAAACCAAGAGGCAGATGTACATGAAAAGCTGGGTCAACAAGTATGTCGAAGAAGTCGGTATAGCTGATAAATATACGTAAGGGTAAGTAGGTTGTTAAGCAACTAAAGCGTCCCATGAACGACAGTCTCTGGAACATTTAACGCCAGTCATCAGCCGGCAGACCAGCACACAGCGTCGCTTTCAGTGTTTTAAAGAAATGAAACTCAAGAACTCCCAATATCTAATTTGCAAATTCTTACGTAGTAGTGAGTGATATACTGCTAGAGTCAATCCGTCACTGGTTATCCTGATTGACAAACACACCACAGAAAGGCTGTGGACACAACTGGAGATTGTCAGCACAGCACATTGTCGAGCATGTGCATAAAACTAGACAGACAGTAAACGTCTCCAAAGCGCTCTGTGAGCTGTTCAAAAGCACAAGCAGGTGCATCCTACAATTTGCGGAGCAGTTATCAGTTAAGCTTACCTGTTCATTTCACTTCATTCACTATCAGTTCGTGTTGTCACCTCACCCGCCTTACAGAGTCGGATAGTTGTCGAGCTGAGTTCTTAATACGAACGGCTAGTGTTCGGTTTATTCAAGTAGAACTAATTCCCCAAATTCCAGCTCACTCTTTGTTTTTTGTCAGTGTCACATGACAATCAAGTTACAGGTAGGTGAGTTCATTGTGTATACAATACTATGTCTATCAACATCATACCATCAACAGTTTTACTGGCACCGTCAAAAAGTATTCAATTCTGGCGTGGAATGAAACGACCTTAAAGCGCACACACATGCGCTCTGCAATCTTGGTAAATTGTTCTGTTTGCAGTGACCAGTCATGAACAGCAATATGAAAAGCAGCAAAAATTTCATTTTTACTAGGCTACCTACAGTCGGTAGAACGGTTGGGTAAATTTAATTAACAAGTGTTTTCTTTTGATAGAAATCAGTGTTGTACTTGACGACATCAGCATTTAAACCACAAACGTTTACTCACAATTCGGAGATCTTCCGCTTCCAGTTGATCTTGGTCGTAATCGCTGCTTTGCAGAATATGGCCGCAACAACGGCTGCCAAGTTTTGAAAAAAGTCACAAAAGGTACATACCGAAACAATAATCGATACACAGCACTGTTATCTTGGAAGCAATATATCATCTATTCAACACGATGAGGTACGTAAGGTAGCAAAGGTATCACTCTTGGAAGTAATACGATGTTTTCTAGAAGGTAGTCAGTGTTATCAATCATGTGTGTACACAAGAGAAAAAAGCACTCGGAAGCGAAAATGCTTGAAATTTTCCTTTATCTAAACCACTTCTGGTGACAAAAATCATCGTCCTGAGATGTGACGACCCAAGATATAACGCAACCATGAGGGCGGTAATACTCCATAGGGGAAAACTTCGATCAGTCAGGAGGGAGTACGTAAGCTATCTGCAAATATCATATGTCTGGGCTTAAACGCGTGCATAGAGAGGCAGAAGCGAACAGGTAAAGAGAGATTTAATAACGGATATTTGGTGCCAAGAAAGCGGCCCAATCACCCTTATTAAAATGATGCACATATTTTGATAGCTGGACATGCATTACGGATACCAATTAGCTGTCTGACACGCTAAACGGACGGTATTGATGAGGTAGCCGACTGGCACAAAGCGAGTTGTATCAACGATAACGATGCATAGTCAGTGTTAATCACATTCGTACTTTGGACTAGGATAATCATCACTCAGATGGTCTGCGTCTACAGCCACTAGGCAAGACAGTAGTTGAATGTGTTTATTGGTGTGAAACAGTTGTGAACCGGCCATTTCAACTCAATCGTAAGTTTACGTATCCCAATAGACGAACATATTCAACGAATTATGGCGAGGTGTAACAAAGATACAATTATTCCTTAACACAAGAATAACTTAGGCATCAAACAAAAAACCGTTGATTCAATTTCATGGTTACTTCGAGAATAATGATATTGGGTTTACGTGAAAGTAAAACTCAATATGTGATGAGAGGTGAAGAGTGAAAAAGTGGCCGGCGTGCAGGTAATTTTAACTTCATCAACGTGATGACTTAAAAAACAGTCAAAACTATCTCTGTCACATGTATCAGTGGTCAGAAACAATTTTAAGGTACATATTTGCACAATTTAAAGCGACAAAAAAACACTAAAACCAACAAATGTGTCCGAAATTTCCGCTGCAACTTGATGGGTACCTTAAGGATATAGCAAGATAACAAAACTTGACAGAAAACCCCGGAAAAACAGATGAATAGAGATAGCAAACAGAAGTTGATCAGGTGATGTGGCATGCATAGAGGGGGTGTCAGAACGCCAACTATGCCCACTTTATGACACTGGCGACAATCTAGTTTGCACAAAAGCACCATATTATTACACATTGCAATTTGTAGATACTTAACGGAAAACAGTCGGATCAGATTGCACGTTCAGTGCTTTGTGTAGTGAATAAGCTGTCAAACATCACAAGAGGTTTGGTTTCTAGAGTCGTGTCCTCATTTACGGTTCAGCTGATAGCTTACATGGAAAAACACCGCTAAAATGAATATATTAATTTGAGCACAAGAATATTATGAGTTGAGTCCAATACCATCGCACCCTATTACTTTTGATCTTGGGCTGCTTTGTTAGTTGTATGACGGCTGAGCTGAGTTTACAACAATGGTGTTGTTAACAGAAATGAGGATATATAAGGAAAATATGGAAAAACCTCATAAGTTTGACTGCATCCAAAGGTTGGGTTTATATTACCTCGACGGCTGGTTTGAACTAATTTGGTCATTCGGATCAAAAGACAAGCTAATGAAGAACTTGAGTCCATATAATGACCCTCTCAACAAACGGTGGACAATGCCAATAGACAATGGACAATGTCAAGTTGCAACATCTACGTCTACATGAGTCATATAAATTTGTATAACCCCTGAACAACAATCAACATTATCCAGAATCACAATGAAGGAAGGAGGCATTTTGTTATGGGCAAAAGACGGTCAGCAATTTCAGCCTGGTGAACCGATTTATGCGCGTACTACTAGATTAGCAGGGAATCCCCTAAGTTTGCCAATTAACGCACTGTTTAAAAAAGAAACTTACGGCCCTGTGATCTCGACTGTTGTGATTGGCCACGTCGGAATAGAAGAAACTTTTCGGTTCGGCCATTTCCGCATATCTGCAACGCAGAGCGCTGTTAACCGTCGGTCGATGATAATTTGGTGTGGAAACCAGCGGCCGATGCACAAAACTGTGTGAACGTAAATTCATTAAGGTAGAACGTTGGGATGATATATTTGTATGCAATACCTGTCAGAGTAATTAATGAATGTTTCCTATAAGCAGATAACATTTGGAGGTGAAGTTGTTTCAATGAATTGGGCTAGAAAACACAATTCGTAACACATAATGGACCATGCAAGTGAGACATCTGGATACATTTGCACAGTAGTAGCGACACGAACCCAGTCAGTGCTTTTATAACATTGGCATCAAAATTTATTTCTACGCTTATTCACTGAAAAAGTGTGCTAACAACATTTTTTAGAAGACTTATTCAAAACATTGGCTACCGAAGGGTAATAATAAATACAGGTATTTATTTTCAGACACAACTGAAGTGGTTGATTATGAATCGTTATTCAACAATACTTTAGCATTCATTTTTTACAATTCGCAATATGCTAAAGACTACAAATTGGTCAGATGTGATTTGTATATGATTCCTCTGATGTTTAGTGAGCCAACGTGAGGTATTCGGATGGCACCGTCTTGCTTAACTCTGTACCAAAGATATGCAGACCATACCCATCAAGGTATAAAGTGCGATTAGAACCCTTGGATTATAAAGTACTCTTTCAGAACTGGGGTATTCTTCTTTTCAAATTCCCCGTTGCAGACGGTTCGCTTCAGACTGAACTGTTTCCTACGCCAGGCTAGAACCACCTCGTCAGTTTGTTAAACTGTTTGAGATATCACCGAGAATAATCAAATTTATGACTGCTTTTGCTAATCCAAATCATTTACGACGTCAAAGTGATGTCCGACTACCACCAAAAGGAAGGGTTATACTGCTTGGGTTCGCCTGTTTTGCCGCATGGTTCGGAAACGAGAGCTGTTAGGGACAAAGATATCAGCAGGCTTGCAGTGTCTGGTCACATATACTTCTGCTAATCAACTCATATCACGTAGGATGGTCGCATCGGCGCTGCGATAGTCCGCCGTTGCGTATTTTGAAACTAGAGATATGTGATCAATTGGTCAACTAACTACGTTGTGCAATTTGCCGTGGTTAGACCACGTGCTCAGCATATCAGTTGACAGTCTACTGCATCGGGCTTTAATTACTAAAATTATAATCAGTTTGATAAAACTGCACGGTGAGCATGAAACATGAGGACTCTGACGATTTCGCTGAGTAAAGTGAGTACGCGTTGCTTACGCGGTTGAGAAGTCCATACACGCTATAATTGTTCGATAAACTTTTATTTAAGATGGCACTGTGTTGCGGCTAGTTGCATGCGTGCTGCCGTTACGTTTCTAGCTATTTTATTTCATCATCATAGACAGCAATATATTAGTGGTTCTCACTGATGTTCAACTGTCACACCACCATGGAGAGAAAACAAACCCTGTGCAGAAAAAGCGGAGAAAATAAGGGGAGAAGCGCCTCAAGGTCTATACTCAAACATTCAGCACCAAAGTGCCTAGACCCTGCAAAACCATAACCGAGCTGTGGGCGAAGGATTGGCAACAACAGCAATAGAGACTCCCTATGGTTTCCGTTGTTTCGCGCCGTTAAGTGCACTTATTTCACAAACAAGTGTTATTTTTATATATTCATTAATTATTCGTCCACTTGCTCAACTATTCATTTATTTAATGTCACTTTATTCACTTCTTTCGATAAACTTCTAGCTTCTAGAGCAATACAAATTACTGTGAAGAAGAGTGGCGGTTCGGACCACAGTACCTCGTAGTCATACTCACATCCGTTATGAATGAAACAAGAATGAAAATATTTATTAGAAACTGTAAATAAATCACATCTGCCGTGAAACAAACCACGCGAGGTCGATCACAAAATTAGAGACACGGTACGTAATTTGAAAAATCCATATATGCTCAAAAAATTAGCTTCAAGATGACTAGGCCTTGTTCTTCTAGAAAACTAGCCGTTAAGTTGGTCTCCAGCATGTCTTCGGCAGGAAAGCTTTCACCATAACCATTCAAGATTATTGTAGTAAGTATCAAAAGTATAGATGTGTCCTAATGCAGGATCAACATGCCTAACGTGGTAATTAATGAATAAGTACCACAGTGTAAGACTAACCAAATGGCTATACCAGCAGGGGGCTGCACACTTATGCTAAAAGTATCACGCTACAGTGGCCAGGAAACTAAGTAAATTGTGCTGAAATGCGAACCATAATCGTTAATTTGTCATCCTCGGCACATACATGACTTCATTCATTCTATGACAAGCCAGGTATATTACATCATCGTGCATGCAGTCTTCTGACACGGATGAACAGAATAACTCTGTATACGGGATGCTCACTTCGTAACTAACTAAAGTAGGACATGTCATGTCTATTCTCATCACTGACGAAATTATAACAATGGTTCGCACTGATGCATAACTACCACAGAATCGTGAGGCGAATAACAAACACTAGCTAGGAATGAAAGAGAGAAACTGAAATATTCAACACCAAGGTGCCTACACCTTGCAAAGAAACACTGCTGGAAAATTACGTTACCAACACCTGGATTCGTGGCAAATCTTTGGCTAAGAACACAATTCCAACCACTGGCTGTATCAGTCAGTTTCATAGGTTGTTTAGTTTGAGCACGTCTGACTTACTGCAGTTCACCGCCAGCCAACGCACACTATGGCTGTGCACAAATTTACGTCCATTTATAGTCTTCTATTGTATCATATAAAGCCATCGTAACATGGTGAAGCGCATGAATCAATAATTTCAGTACAACCGATGATTATAATTGTGGTACATCGGATTATACTGAAAGCGGTATCTCGATAACTTGCCTCAGGAAGGCATTCTTGATGCTCGGGACAACAAACATTGTAACCAAAATACGATACGGATAATGGTGAGTAGGTACGGTGAACAATGCTTGGTTTTTGACCCTCTGCATTCCAGAAATATGCTTGGTGATCATTTATCGTTTCATCTTCCAACTATTTCTACGATTCTACATAGGGTACAAAAATACACACACACTGTGTATAGGCTCACAAGGACATTGGATATTTGTAACCGACCATATTGTAAATGTGTGCACTGGTTTATTTTCGTTAAAAATGAATGATTATTAGAAATTAGAACCGTTTAAAAACATTTCTAAGTTTCCGCACATGCAGTACTATTAACACTGTTGTTACCATACGATATATTCAACTTACCAATCTTCACAATACTGCGTTGAACTTATTTGCTGAAAAGGCCATATTAAGAGCAAATATATCAAACTTACACACTGTGATGACGAATTACATTTAATTGCTGAACAAACAGTAAATTCTATTCTAGGTGATATTCCCTGTAGGTAATGGATAAAATAAGCGACATGAATAATACCGGAAAGTCCACGGTTCTAAGCATAGTTATTTCATTGTTGGGCAGATTTCTAACACACATGTGAGCGCATGGGCAAAATAATTCCTTCGCAGTTGTTTCAAAATACGCCAGAAGAGTTCCTCCACAATAAACGTCGGTAATTTGCCTCAATTCAATTCGAACTCTTTCATCTGATTTCAGAGTGAATAATTATTTAGTTTCTTACCCTCTAGCCTGTCCACCACATTACATGCAGAAAGGGCACTATAAAAGGCCTACAGTGTGTTAAAAGTGTAGATGACTTTGCCTTTTGAAATGAAAACTTTTCATGTATGAGCAGCGGAAACACGGCCTCGGTCAGCTTTGTCCGTCTACACGAATTAAACACTTCGATTATCAAATATAAATTGTCACGGTTGGGCAACCAAGTGCCAGGCGAATGAACCTAGATTGTAATCAGATGAGTAATAAAAAAATGAACTTACTGAATGAATTATAACTTCGCCTTCCAATCTGAAAGTCGGCATCGTTATAACGCCTGGACGAAAAAATGACAAATAAATTGACAAACACACGCGCCCTTGTTTATATAATCACCATAGTGTTGTTCATAAGTGTTGGAACAATAAAAGCACAACAAACAGTTTTGTGATCAGGCAATCTTAAAAATGTTGAAATCTGAGCTTAATTTATTGAAATTACGAGTGAACGCTACGATATTTGCCGTTCAAATCTGTTTATATTCTCGAAGAGAATGGCGGACGGTACTGAACTCAGGAGTAGTCATGTGTTTGGATCGCATAAATGAAGGATGTACGTTAGTTCTTTAGGGATTATGGTTCGTATTGTTCTGTACAAGCGAAAAGGGGACGAAATTCAAGTGTGAACAGAAGATGGAGGATCACTGAGTTTGCTCTTTCGACGAACCTTGAGCAGGTTTTTTGTACTGTCACTGTGGTTCTATTATTTCCGACTATCTAGCATCATGAGCATCAAAATTACTACAAGTTTTGCCGTCGTCTACTGCAGTGACTGTACCAGTTACTTCTTTCCCTAACATTTGGTTGGATTCGCCTAGATTTCGTCCCACATATTGTTATAATGCCCATAGTTAATACTCAGCGATTCCGCGATTGATACACGGGTTCGAGTCAGAGGCCCAGGGTTTTCGGATCCAGTCGGTTTCTATTGTTCAGTGTCAAGCGGGTGTCTGCTGATCTGAAAGGCATTTACTGAAAGCAGGGTGTAGCACCGCTCTAGGGGATTACAAGAAATATCACACAAAAAACTGAGATAACTCACAAATGAGAATCGAGTAATGCTTTAAAGCGATCGCTAGAAGAGCTACTGACGACCTCAGCAGAAAGACTGTTCCAAAAGTTAACAATCTTGTAAAAAAAGAACTGCTGCCTAAGGGAGGTCCGAGGACGAAGCTCGAAAAGCTTCCTGTCATGCCCTTGCCGACCGTCATCACTCGCTACAGTGAAGAACTGACCAACGAGGCCTGCCCTAAAGGTTAAGTGTATGAAGATTAAATCACCGCGGAGCCGTTGAAATTCAAGTGGACATAGATCAAGAATTTCAAGTCGAGACTCGTACGCGACATTTCTCAGACCCGTGATTAGTTTAGTAGCCACGCGCTGGACACGCTCAACAGCTAATGTCTTTCTTTAAGCCGGTATACTCGACCTGATTAGCATACTCAAGGAGTGGTCGCATATAAACCCCATGAAGCGTTCGAAACGCTCCCGTATCTATGCGGGGAAAGTGCGTTTAATCATCGTAAGAGAGGCAAATCCTCTTTTGCCGTCATCTTATGGTAATGCGCGAAAGTTAATTCAGACGACAACCGGATGCCCAGATCTTTCTTCAAGTCGATTGTCATGATACCTATTGTGCCGAATGCACTGTGAATTGCGAAGGTATTGCCAAAAACTCCACCGAGTGACATATATGCACACCTAGTGTTATTTTGAGGAGGCTCCAATCATCCGACCAGCGCTTAATCGCGTCAAGATAGATCTGTAGTGCACTGGTATCAGTAACACTCCAGATTTTGAAGTCATCGGCGTATTGGGGAGCGTTGTTAAAAAAATACCTGGAAGGTCCTTCAAAAAGATCAGAAATAACAGAGGACTTAGCACTGACCGTTGAGGAAATCGCGAAGAAATGAAAGATGGAGATGGAAACTCTGATCCGGTCTTAACACTAAACGTTCTGCTAT
>JTDE01003108.1:65666-84151 GCA_014338405.1 Paragonimus skrjabini miyazakii | reverse complement strand
CTCTGAATGGATCGAAAGCAGCAATGTTTAATAATGAATCCAAGTATGGTGTACTATATACAACTCTTAAGGTTGTAGAGACACTCTTAATTGGCCACGTATTCAACCTATCTTGTTATTTATTTTGATCGTTGACATTGTTGATATTGTTTGATCGCATGTCTGCATTTTCTAGTTTGTTCGACCTCCCAAGGTCACAATTGACATTCGCAATTTCCGGTCGCTAGCTACTGGTTTGTCGCGTTTTGCTTCTGTTGTGCTTTGTTTACAGCTTGCTTTACCGGTCTACTTACAATACACATCGTTGTCCACTAATTGGTGTTCTGGTTTAATTATTGTAGAGAACAGGCACGGTTCTAAATAGAAGCGTTCTAGTCCTCTACACTTATTCCGAAGATCGACATGGGAGGTATATGCCTCAGCACCACCATGATTACAAACGCTCAAATGCGCATAACACTGATCCTGGGATGCGACAGTTGTCAATATCATATCTAGGCTTGAGTGATATCATTTCTTGCCGGAGTACACTTTATTATTGCTTCTTGTATTTCTCCCCCATCAAGGCAACACTAAAGCACGTGCCGCCGCTTGACGACTGATGAGTAAAGGAGTGTGATCGTTCATTCTTACAACAATCCTCCCCATGCAAAACCTGTTTTAACTGCATTAGGGATTTTTCCCGCTCTATTCGTTCTATTACTGATCTACGCACCAGCGCTGGTGACGCTGACATACCTGGTGCGCATTCCCATGTAATCATTAATAACCATTTACAAAAATGACTTCCGTGAATCTGATGCTGATTCTTCTCATTCTTACTTAAATATGTTAGGCCGTGACGTTCCACTACGACAAACGATTCTCTTCACTATTCTAGGGACTTCTTGGATCCGCGTCTCATTGCACATGGACATCATCGACCTCTACATTTAACCCTCGACCAGAAACCATTGCAGTTGTTTGTTTTTGACGCTGTCCTTTGCACCTATCGAGTTCTGGTTGATCACACTCTGAGATTCTACTAACTTACGCTCACTCACCCTTCAGTCTCCCCATCAGTAAATGTTTTGATCAATTAGCAGGCGTGGTACGTGCTCATATATTAACTCGAACGGCGACCTTCTCATTGTCCCTTGTGGAGTAAAGCAGTGGGCCAGAAGAATCAATAACAACATTTCTTCCCAGCTCCCTCCATTCCCCGCCGACCTGTCTTAGATTATGCAAGTGTTTCTTTCTGTCAGTCTGTCTGGTTGAGTATGGTATGATATTGTGTGAACTTTCTTGGTTGCTGAACACTCCAAACAGTTCCGGAACCGCTCACTTTCGAACTAGGGGCTATGGTCAATCAATACGCCTCGCAGTGTCAGATAATTTGCAACCGTGTCTAATAGCAAACGTGCCTGTGCTACCCGCCTTCTGATCCCGTATGGCCGCTGGAAAGAGGGTTCGCCTCATCCGTCAGCCATAATTCCTCAGTTTTATTGACTACTATTGGTTGAGTGGGGTACTGTTTCATGGGGTAAGTGCTGGCATTGTTGGCACGCCAGTACACAACTGCTGACATCATCCTTTATTACCGGCTAGCACTCCACTTACCTCAGCATATCGTAAGTTCAGTGATATCCCGTAATGACCAGTTGACGATATTCCTCCACCCCGCCGGTACTTTTGTTCCGTGCTGCAGTTGGCACATGGAAATTCCGACACTATTCAATCGCAAGTCTGACCAGTGCATTCTGAAAGCCTTTACTTCCTGATTTCCCTCGGTTTTCAACTGATGTTCTCCCGACAGAAGTCGATCAATCACTCTCAAGATCATCGTATTCATCTTCTGTGTTGTTTGTAACTTTCCGAGTTCATTTTTCAGTTCAATGTTGCCAACGTCTATGATATCCTCCTGAACCTCCGCCGTGTGTTGTGCTCAGGACAGTAAATCAGGAGCATAGTTTCCCTTTCCAGACGGATGGGGAATTGTAAAGACATGCTGCCGCAGTCGTGAACTCTACTGAACGAACATTTCTCAGAGGTCTGTCGCTAAGTTGATTAACTCCAGGGGGTTGTGGTCAGTTTCTACATGAAAACGTCAACTCAGCAAGCATGACGTTCATTTTTCCAATGCCTGCACTATCTCCAAACACCATTCGTGTTGTTGAATAGCTTCGTTTAGCAGGCACCAAAACTAGACTGGTATATATTCAACAGTGCCTCCTTTTGACCAGTAAACTTGATACTTCTTCCTCAGCACGACGTAAGGGCATCGAGGTTTTCAGTACAACAGCTGTAGAAACTAACGCGACCAATAACCTGTTACAGGGTCCTGTTTGTCTATGGAACCGGAGTGGCTTTAGCCGTCATCATTTTTCCAAGCAATGTTTGGACCTCGTCTTCATCAGCCTTGTGGCTGACTGTTTCGCCAGGGGTGACTCTGGATTACGAGTTAGTGGGCCGGTTTGTTCGCTATTCTTCAACAGAGTCGGACCCTGCCTCTAATGCTTATTTGACTGGTGGTGTAGATAATTATATCGTCCCCACAGACAACAGTTCTGGGCAGTCCATCCAGTATCTTGAGCATCAGCCGTCTGAATGTTAATGAGGAACCCGATAGCCAAACTGACATATACTCCAACATTTACGGTTTCTCTCCCACAGTGAAATCTGTTTCACCTCGATTCGATTGCATGATTGAAGCGTGTCAATAGGCAGAAATGTGTCCAACAGTGTGAATATTCTGGCGTTCTGTAGCTTATCAAGAATTATTTACACCGCTACATTGACTGCGGCTTTATTGACTATAATTTCGTTGAGCCATCTGAAGTCAACACAGAACCAAAATTCCCCATCAGGCCTCTGCACCACGAAGATGGTGAGTGGTTGGGCTGACTGCCTCCTCGGCGGGTTTTCCTTCAACACATCCTTCACTTGACGTTGAATTTCCTGCTGCGAGTGCACTAGAATCCTTCTGTGAACAAACCATCGAAATCGTTTTGGCTCGATGGAGTTCCCTGTTCAACCCAATCACAATAATCTTGGGGATCTTCATTCATAGTGAAAAAATTCCGTGAGTTTGCTTATCACTGCATTCAGTAGCCGGTTGTCACAGGTTGGAATCAACCTAGGTGCATTCGCTTCTGTTTGTCCAAGCTGTGATACGCTTATTCTTATTGGTGGAACCACACCATATTCATCGCATCCATTACCGACTTATCCTCCACAAAAAGAAATAACCAGTAAAACGTTTATTTCAGCAGGGCTTTTTTCAGTCGAGTGGGAGAAATCTCTGACAAAACTTTCGCACCTACAGCACACGTCGCTACGATTCTCCTTCTTCTACTTCACCTCCAAAAGCCGCCACTTCCTGAGTCAACTTTTTCACTACGCTTTGAATGTCGTACACTTCACTTGTTTCCCTTGCCTTCAACTCGTCAGTTATCAGGGTGTTTACACTAGCAGTTGCCGGGCCACACCAGCCAATTCTTCCAACGTCATTGGGCAAACGATGAAAGCAATCTTGAGCTGATCCTGGACTGCTATTGGCATTCCATTTACTAAGTGATTTGCCAGCGTAATTTCTTCTGAGTCCTGGTTCGATTCCGGCACAGCGCTTGACAACTTTGTCCCCAGAGACATGGTGTGAACGAGAATAACACCTCCCGAGGCCAAACCGGCACCCATGAACAGCTGCATTGCCTCCTGACAGTCGGTGCGGCTGTCGAACCCGAAGACCAACACATCCTTCGCAGTAGCTCACTTCACCGTCACAGGACATCTTTGCTCCGTCTCTAGCACTGCCTTCGCCCTGCCCTTGTATGGCATTCTCAGGGTTGTCAGCTTCGCCCGGTCGGTCTTGACAATCACCACCTCAGCCCCGTCCCCGAAAACTTCCAGGAAGCTCCAGGCACTCTCATTTTCGAACGGCTACACACACGGGATCTTCGTCCGTAATATTCTGGTCAGGGCACCAACTGTTGTGAGTCGACAATGCAGATGGCGCAAAAATCGATTGCCTGGAAAACCAGTACATTACCACCTCCAACAAAAAACTGATTTGCACGTAATCATGATCCAGATATGCCACAGGTGCCGATGCCAAATTTATCTACGGAATAAATCATTTCCTGTCAGAGTGCACTTCAATGTTCCTTCCTGCATTTTGCCTTGGTTACTGCAGTGCCTAAATACATGTCTCCATCTGGCTACTCGCGAGTAGTATAGTGTAATCGTTCATTCTCACTACAAATGTATTAGAATTGCAAAACGTGTTTGCATGTGCTTTATCGTGAATCATATTAAAATGCTTCATGGTGGTCGAAGAGTTCCGAGCTTTTTAGAAAGCTTTTACCAGACTAACGAACAATATAACGTCTGATTGATTAATAGTCTCGGATACAGTCGGAATGTGTGCATCACGTGACATTCATGTGTTTTGCGAGTTCTGATTAAAAACTTCTCTTACTCATAAGCTTCCTGTTACTATTTCTTCGATCCACACCGGAATGTGTGTTGAACGAAAAATGGTGTAGCCCAATTCATTTTTGTTACCATGTCTACATGCTTTCTTTGGTTTCGTACACGGATACTGTCAACCATGGTGTGGTGGGTCGAATGATATACATTTGCAGGAATAGTTTTCTTTCGTCCAACATATAGTGAAGTTTAATCTGGTTTTCACGGATATGTCCACTGAACTTGGCACTTGTCTTTTTCCTGAGTTTGCTATCTATGAATAGTAGACATTTTCTTATAGCTTTGAGGTATTTATTGTAATGCACTAGGATTCCTGGTGTACGCTCGCTCTCTTGTTTTTATTTCGTCACTGAACAATCAGTTAGAACTCCTCATAAAAGTTTGCATCTCAGTCGATTCTTTCACATATTTTGGATCAATCCAATAGCACCAGAGTTAAGTCTTCTTTCCCATTATTGTAATGTGATATGCACCCTCGATAAGATTGTAGAAGCTGTCAAGTGTCTGATTAGTTTCCTTACAGCGCAGTCTATGACAACAGTTTTTCATGCACCGCCATCCTAGATGTTTACTAAGCAGAACTACGGAATTTATTCCGTCGTGAGTTTACTATTAACGGTTACCGATCACTGTGGCTACTTGAAAAAAAAATCAATACGGTGTAGTCCACCTGGTTTGTTGCGACATGATCATGACATGCCTCAGACAAACATTGCACAAATAGCAAGCTGCATGCTGTCTAAAGCTTTCTCCAAAACACGCTTCAAGTAGACAGTCGAACCTAAAGCTCTGGTGTTTCATTATGCCTGTCATTCCGATGGTCCCCAGAATTCCTTAGTCGAGTTGATATCCGGACTGAAAGCCGGTGGTTCCAAATTTTAATCCCACTATAAATTAACCACGATCATGTTACGTAGGCCGTATTTATTAGTATGTCAGTTGGTTAGATGCCAGCAGTTTCATGCAGTTTTGTCATATTCATGGACGCAACCACTTGGTGTATAATCCCACTCTAATTTGCTACCTTTCCTCACACCGTGACATATCAGCCAATTCAACTTGGCAACTCCATCTCCCAGAGTTTTGAATTTCTCGTCCACACACAACATTTTTGTGTTTGTGCATTTCCGCCTACTGCACACCATTCTTGTTGAAATGTTTTCTCACATTCCTGGACATCTTTCAACTAGGGCCGTGTGTTTTTAGACTTTATTGATAATAGTAATCGATTTTCTACTGATTTGACTCTCCACTGTACCTGCCTACAACGTCTTCTCTTCTGATCTCCTGGTTGGATGGGAACTGAAGTGAACACATCACAACGATTTGGCGATGGAATGAACCCACAATGGCTGGGAAGGTCCAGCAGTTTTAGCAACCGCCAACGCACCAACAGAAACAGTACGGAGAATCCCAACGTAAACTGCTTGAATCGTCGACACAATCTGAGGATCCCGAGTTTGGCTGTTTACACAAACAAGACTGGGTATTACGTGACAGAAATAGTAGGGAATTTCGAAAAAGAATTCACCAGCAATCTTTAATTGGGCCCGATATATGCAACATGTCTCAAGAAAGACACCTACACCTCTTAGGATGATACTACCAAACAGAATGATGCCGAAAAACCAGAGTACTGTAACAGTATAGCAGAGTGCGAGTAACCTGTCAGCTTCATTCTGTCAGAAAATCCCCCAAGATTTACAATCTGGTCGGGTTATGCAAATCCAGATCAATGTGTTTAGACAGAAGTTCTTATTGTTCGATGTTTGATGCTGATTTTTAAAACTGACAAGGAATGACTCCGATAACTTCTAAACCGACGTAGAGAGTGTGAACCGAATGTATGATCACTTCATGACCAGTGAGCGGTCTAGATATCTAATGTTCACCTGTGGCCTACAGTCACTTCAATATGCAAACGACCGGACAAGTACCCCCAGATGAATCAAACGGAACCCAGAAATGATTCCAAAAACACAACACTTGGTCAATTTCAAACATTAACCACTGGTTATCGTTTAAAAACTTCATTAGTGTGAAACCTATCTTGTTTCTGAACTGATGAAGTTTCAAACATGACAGGACGATGGTAGAATAGCCTTTTAAACGTTTCAACCAGTTCGCACGTGAATCCTAAAAATCTTGAACACAGCAGTCACAAAAAAACGGAATTTTGCTGTTCTTGATATTGTCCTTCCAGGAATCTGCAATGCAGCAACTGCAGTCAAAAAGGATATAAGAATGGTCATTATCGAACAAAAACGCAAAACGCGTAAATCTTTAAACAGGCCTGAGGCCAACAAAAGGACAAAGTAACGTACGTCCACAGCAATCACATTCACGTATAAGGTTGCTGTCATTATTATACACGAGTGTCTTGAGAATAATGTCAGCAATTTCCGCATTTCAGTTTAGCTAGACACTGCGTCAGATATCACAGTAACTTAGACCCACAACTCAGAGATTGAACGCTTAACCCGGAAGAAACAAAATAAAACATGCTGCTAGAAATACTTAAATCATGTTCAGTTGGTCAATAAAACCAGTAACTTCGACTCAACTGAAAAGTCATAATCACAGGGTTATCGATCGGACTGAACATAGCAACACTGTTTATTCTCCCTTCGAAATGATCGGGCAAGTTTAACCCTATTCACACAAGGTTGTGGTTAAGCGTTCGGGTATGATCATTCTGTCATGCCTAGTGTGAGGTTACCCACGTGGTTAGCATGATGGTTTCACAAACACCAGGGCCGGAGTGTAAATTCCGATCCGGATGAGAATGTGCACTACAGATGAGACCTAATATGAGTGAAGTTCAAGTTTACACCTACCTTTCGGAGTGGGATAACCGAAAGGTTTATCTGAATGCGGAGACTGCGATCAGGTGTAGGTGATGTTCAAATTGAAATATTCTGCAATTCGATAACACGAATCTCTAGGACCTTCCTTCCCAAAAATTCACTACTGGCGATTACATACATAGGAAAATGCATATAATTTCATCTGGCCCATTGAGGATCAGCGTCAGCGAACGCAATAGGAATGATAATCAATAGATTAGTGAACAGAAGTAACATAGTACATTGGTCAGACAGTTAGACAAGCAGTTGCGTAACGAGAAAGAAAGATCACGGCGTAAATCAGTTGAAAAGTCAATGAATATTACATTTCACAGGGAGAATAGTAAAGTAAAAATGTAAGATTTGAAGCTGGCTAATAATCAGGAGTAGAGATTATGTACAGAACAGGTCCACTGGCGTAGCTGCTACTATGGAACCAGTACAATTTTCATAAGTTCTGGTTGTGCACGTAATTCTGGTCTTAGGGGGTGAATATTGGTGTATTGAGCTGTAATATTTGATTGCACGTCCATCTTTGGCGACTTTTAGACGAATGGTACTTGCCATTTCACCAATTGCTTCAAAGTAAATTTCTCCGGCTTGGCTGGATAGAGAAGTCACAGCTCCAAGACAATTGTTCATTCGGCGGCATTCGTAACCACAATCGAGAGCAGTCATTCGCCAACAATCCTTTTACAATTGAATAATTAGGGGAAGATCTGGTACATACCAGTCTTTTCAGTCAAAGCTAGATGTTGCGCAAAGGTGAAGACAGTGATATAGTACGTTAAGACGACAGAACATGTATTTCGTCCCAATGCTGCGGCTATAGTTGATGATCGTTAGCTGGACCGACATCAGAAAGCAGGCGTTATTCAACCAGTCAACTACAGAACGCTGGCGGAAGGCATGTATGGTCAAAACTTTGGAACATCGCTGAATAGCAATAGATTGAAAAACAGTTCAACAATTGACAACCGCAGCGGTGGAGTTACAATTCAGTCGAAAACATGTAATACGACCTCGTGCAGTTGATGCATGAAAAATGGTCCACGTTTGCACTCACCTTCCGACTCAGCCTGTCTGAGTACCGGAAGTTATCTGGGGGTAGTACAGTCAAGTACTGTACCAGGTGCAGTACTCTAATAGATCTGAGAACGTCAAACAAATCAGCTCCGTTCATGGTCGAGTAACAGAATTCCGATGATTCAGCTGACAGTGAAAAATTCGAAGCTGCTGCTGACGTCTAACTAGTCGCCAACCCCACTGACGTATCTACCCACCTTGCAGTTTGATTGAGAACTCTCCAACCTTGGAGAAGGATAAATCGTAAAAAGGTCCAACCACACATGAATCAGCAATGACACCAATGCCACATAAGTTGGTTGTTTCTGAAAAGCTGGCATATTGTGGATAGCAACGTTTTTGGTAATCCTATTTCTGATACTGCGATAAGTTTCTCTTTTCGATGCTTAAACAAATGTTTCAACAAATATCAATCATTTACCTGTTATAAGAAGTACTGCCCTCAACTGAGTCAGTCCATACCATTCCTACTGTGAAAGCACACGGATCGGAGGTCGAATTTCGGTTCGGATGAGAATATGCTTCAACAGTGAGATGTAATGGAAAGACTGTGGATTGCTCTGAGAGATACTCAATGGTCGAAGTCCAAAAAAATCAGACAACAATTAACGTAGGTTGAAGGTCAATCGGTCAGTAGAACCGAGCATATTTAATACACGCCAAACACTCTCCGTTCTCCTTGTAAAATTACAGTGGAACGTGTATTGCATTTCTATGGTTCGTTCGAATCCAGCCAATACCCAAATTTTCCACAACCGGGTCTTTTCTAAATTACGTACTCTGTTAAACTTCCTATTAGAAATTACTGTTGTTATGGAATTGTGGGTTAACTTGATGAAAACTTTGAACAAGTATGGGAGGTCCACCGAAAGAAGTAAATAGAACATGTTCTAACCGAACACACGTCGGATCGTTCTGTCTGTTTACCTGATAGGTAGGGTGATGTCAACTCTGGTTGAACCCCCGATGAAACGAGGTTCTATTCGAACTCAGTTACGGAGGTCCCAGAGTGTTCTCTTCAATTGATTTCCGTATGATCAAACTATCTCGCAATCAAACTACTCTGAAAAATGGCTGCTCCGAGTTACGGTCATATCTCGGACCCATGGGAGTGCAAGTTTATTGCAGCATATTGTAGAATTTTCGAATCACCCGTGATAGCAGATGGTTTTTAGAGTGCCTACAATTTATCAATGTTGTGTTCTTCGCAATAAGATTATGCAAACATCCCATTTCTACTAATATTTTCTCCATAACAAAGCTGACAATACCCATTTTTGGAACACAATAAACATGTCATTAGATAGCATTACATTCGAGTTTCGCTGTTCTGAGAGTTCCCCAGAAGTATACATCCTTGGTATGGCCGACTTTTGAACTCCATCAGCGCTTCTGTGAGACAGTCGAGTTGAATCCCATGTCGCTTGCCTCACTTTAGGCACTGCCGAAATACCATATGCAAACTCTCACGCACACTTGTTTGGAAGTAGTGCTCAGATTGCCTGACCATCTTTAGGCAACAACTTGCATTAATGACAAGCTCTAACAGGAAAGGAACTCGAATGTTGTGTTTGTTTTCAAGGAGTACAGAAGGAAGGGTCTACAGGACTGGGAAAGCTGTTATCATTTGTGAACGAAGTTCATAGTATCTCACCTAAACCCCCCTAATTCTTACCATCGTTTAGAATAACGGCCAGATAATTATCAAGTAATTCTTTGGTTAGGCCACGAGTTAAAAACAAAAGCGTCATCGGTTTTGCAACGTTTCGACCGTCTCGAAGAGCCTTTTACAAACGACTTACATCAGAAAATTTACATTGTACAAGCTTCATATGAGGCAGCCATCGACTGGCACTTGTTTGCATGCTTAATGTGTGGAGTGTAGAAAGGCTTCTGAATTTGTAGAAGCGCTACCAAAGGGATGTATGGGCTCATGGTTCACCTGAGGTCACCACGTGACAATCCTAAGTGGAAATAAGGATAAACAGTTGTGTTTATGCATGTGCGTGCATGTCGGTGTTCGTTGTGTATGGTGTCAGTGTGTTGTGTTTAGGTTCGGTTGGTTATTTTCCTTTTTGCCTGATCTGATTCTCTGTTTGTGTGATTGGTTTGTCTGTGCAGTGTTATCTATGAGTGAATGTACCGAATGTCATGGGTTGTGATTGTCGAGCCTGTCTAGGTGGTTGATGCTGATGCGTATGTGTGCGCGTATGTCACCTACTGCCTTACGATACAGGCTTTTGATCCAAAGGCTTAAGTTGATTGCCCTAATCGCTCTCCTGTCTAGGTTTGGGCGTCCTGGCAGTATCCGATGCCTACATAAACCATGATGATACAAAACAAAACAAATATCATACTGCATCGGTCGTCGCGCAGGATAAACCGGGTTACCCTATCTGCTGCACATGACAGGGTGGATAGGTGAAAATATGCTACTGCAAATCATTCACCCTGATATTGTCCCTCCAGTATTAATCCCCGAACAGATGCTGCTCACTCAAGTTTCAGTAGCCCAAATACCAACCTGAAACAGGCCCGGAGAGGCAAGACGCTCTGTATTGGAGCATGGAATATGCGCACGCTGCTCGATCGATGCAGCTCCACAGGACGACCAGAACGGCGCACTGCACTGATCGCGATGGAACTGCGTCGTTATTGGAATCTGGACAAGGTTTGTGGACCAAGGTAAGTTACAGGAAACAGGTACCCGGTACACCTTCTACTGGATAAGTTACCCAACAGACGTTGCTCGGGAGCATGGTGTCTGTTTTGAAGTCGCTGATCGTATAAACGCTTTGATAAAAGGCGAACCGCACGGCATCAGCCCTTCAAATGCTGTCTATGCACCTTCGACTTGGTCGAGGTAAGTGTGCTACATTTATTAGTGTTGATGGTCTAACTATGTGTTACACTGATAATACAAAGAACTAGTTCTATGATCAACTGTCTACCACAATCCAGTCGGTGCTTGTGACTGATCGACTTTGTTATGGTGACTTGAATGCTCGAGTAGTGCGCGACTCGGTAGCTTGGTCAGGAGTCCTCGGACCCTACGGCATTGGTTCAGTCGAAGAAAATGGTGATCGTCTGCTCCACCTGTATGCTACTCACGAGCTGGCTATCACGAACACCCGATTCCAGCTGGATGCGAGCGACATCACGACGTGGACTCATCCACGAGGCATTTATCATCATTTGCTTGATTACGTGATTGTGCGGCAGCGCGACCTTCGTGAAGTGCTTTTCACGAGAGTGATGTGCGGCGCTGAATGAGTCGCGAGCCGTTGCATACGGTGCTTGGTAAGTTTGGATGTCCAGGTGGGTTTATCGATTTGATTAGAATGTTGCATTTCGGCATGAAGGCGAAGATGCAGTCGTGTGGTTCTACATCTGGTGAAGTTGACATTGTCACGTGTCCTGGCTCCATCCCTATTTAGTTTGTATTTGACTGCCATGGTAGTAGTTGCTTTTCAGGATTCTGAGAAGGACGGCGTTTAGGTAGGGTGCCGGACAGTTGGGCGCCTACTGAATATTCGACGTTTTGGCGCCCCAACCCGGTTATATACCTCAATGATGCGCATGCTTCTGTTCGCAGATGACAGCGCGCTGTTCGCACATAGCGAGGACGAACTACAGCGACTGGCCACGGCTTTCGCGACCGTGGCATCCAAGTTTGGACTGGATATCAACACAGGTAAGACATTTTCTTTCTTTCAGCCTTCTATGGGCGGAGGTGCTGTCTGTGCACCTTCCTCCCGAACCCGTGTTAATGGAGGTGTTGTCGACAGCTGCACAGATTTCTGCTACTTGAGCAGCAATTTGTCCACCGATCTGTCCGTAGACCGCGGGTTGACAGCTTGTTTGGCAAAAGCTGGTACTGCGTTCGGAGGTTTTGTAAGCCGTGTTTGGAAGAACCACAACCTGAAGCCGAGCACTAAGCCGTTTGTCTACCGCTCAATGGTGCTGTCTATACTGCTATACGGCAGTGAAACGTGGACATTGTATCAGCGGAACGTGCGCTATTTGAGCCACTTTCATTTGCAATGTCTAAGATGCATCTTGGGTATTCGGTGGTCAGACATGTTTTCGAATACTGAGGTGCTGCGGCGAGTGGACATGAACGGGATGGAAGCCATGCTGATGTTGAATCAGCTTCGTTGGCCGGGTCACGTCCGTCGGGTGGGCGATGTCTGTATCCCAAAGCAGGTGCTGTATGGACAACTGAGACCAGGTAAGCGAAATTCTGGTGCTCAGATGCGGAGATATCAGGTAAATCTTCCACGATGTAAAACTGACTGTAGATGTTGGGAAGACCTAGCGTTGAACCGGATGGCCTGGCGTCCGCGAGTTCAACGAGCAGTTATTGCGCGACCGAAAAAGAAAGCGCAATACGCAAGGGAACCATCGGTACCATAGGTCGTGGTGACATGACTATATGGCGTCGCGATGTGTGCGGCCGCGAACGCGCCGGCCGTTTGGGATGAGTAGGTCACCCGCCTACTTATAGTGCACCGTTGGCGAAGAGACAACCAGTACATTTTGCCCAAGTAGATCATATCAGCATATCCATTCTATTTTTGTTAATGATCGCATCAACCAAGAACATGGTCGTTTGGTAACTAATCTGCCCCTCTTTTCAGCAACTTGGGTGTCTGCGATCTTCTACCCATTCTTTTCTTGAGCTTTGTTGGTGTATTAAATAAAGAATCGTTTGCCTGATCCCTTCGTAGTTCAACTTTGAATGTTGTTTTTCAACTTTATCCTCTCTAGACTGCATTAACATGCACTCGTATACTGAAATGCTTCTTGTATTACCTTTCACATATCTTTCTTCCTAGTATAGATCTTGTCATTGCAGTCTCGGTTTATTTTCCGAGAGATAAGGGTTTCCTTTTCCTGCTAGCCATTCAATTGGCTAACCAGCTTTGGCTGGCGGGAAACAAAGTCCTGATTCACACACCTACTGGTCTTATTCCTTCGGGTTTACACCGGAAACGTGGTGTGTGTGTAGAACCACAAGTGGTGCAGCGCAAGCTACATGGGGGGATAGTTTGAAGCGCAGGCGCCCTTTGACTTCGGTCACTGTGACAGACTAATCCGTTCCGGATACCGTCAACCATGTGTGTGTTTAATCTGCATGCGCTTAGACTGGTTAGAATAGGATGGATGACAGGGACGCCACAAACTTTTCCTACGTGGTGTCATAGTTGTTCACCCAGTAAATCAGGCCAAACAACTGGCAATTCCATACCATCTGATGGATTTACCGCTTGCGGTGTATTAGCGATCAGCAAGGCTTCTGCCAGTAGACATTCTTTGTGGCTACGTAAACCACTTTTTAGCATATTCGGATGATCGGAATCAACTTGATGTTGGTTGATGATCGTGTGTGCATCTATGAGTGAATTGTGTTCTAATTTCCAGAGCTTCTGAGCGTTTGTAGGAAGCTTTTTACTACACCTTACATGTTCTTTGGTGCGTAATTCCAGCTGCCGGGCGGTCTGTCAAATGTACGAAGCTTGACAATCCCTACACTTAATTCGGTAAACACAGTTGACCGCTCCAGAACTGTTTGTTTGTCCTTTAAGTGGACCAACTTATCCCTTAACGTGGTGGTGGTTTTAAATGCCACTCCGATATTGTACTGATTAAGGACCCGTCCTAAGTCCTCAAATGTATTCCTTCTGTACTGAATAGCGATAGTCGACAGCCAATATCTGGGCTCGTCAATCTTGTTACAAAGTAGCTTCAGTTTTGGGCATAACATCTTGTCCTTCAATTTCGACTTGACGATCTTGTATTCCTTCGATAGCTCGTCCACGAAACCGATTAACAACAAGGCTGTATGAAACAACCTGGATGCAACTGCTTTCTTGGTGCACATGGGGTATTGTGAACTAAAGGAACGATACCTATAGGAATGGATGTCCTTTCTGTGCAGGCCTGTGTCCAGGTTACTGTCAGCTGTTCTGCGTATTCCGCAGTCTAGAAAACTTAGTTCATAATCCACTGATTCGCGCTTCGTTGTAAATTTGATGTGCTGATGAAAGAGTTTTGTGTTCCATGAATTTATCTATTGTTTCTATACTTATCATCACCAACGTATCATCGACATACCTTCGCTAAATTCTAGGTGTATCAGGAAAGCTGGACAGTAACCTTCCTTTATACCTTGCACGAACCAGTTAACAAATATGGGGGAGATGGGTAAGCCCACTGCTGATAGACGACCTCCTTGGAAGCAAAGAATGTAGATCGTAGGCATTGCTCCACGACTTCTACAATCTCACTAACTGGTGAATCTGTTTCTTAGGCCAAACTACCATCTGCCTCAACAATCTGACGAATCACCTCCAGACTTTCCCTCACGGGAATCTCGTGCAATGAATCAATGTCAAAGCTGACCAGACATTCATTGGGACTTAGTGTGAATTCCTTCGGCTAGGCAACCAGTTGTGTGGAGGTCCGAGTAATATAGTCTTTGCATTCCTCAAGAGGCTAAAGTAGATGAGGCAAAACTTTTGCCAGCGAATATGTTTGGATTCCTGTGTAGTCAACAGTTGGCCGCAGTTGAATCTTAGGTTCATGCGTTTTTGGTAAACCGTCAAACCTCGAGGCTAATGCTATTTTTGAACGTAGGGTAAACCAGAGTGACTTACTCAGGCTGGCTTTCATCATTCGGAGAAAATTTGCGGCTGAAGTTTGTGATATGTTCAAAGCGGAGCGCTGTTTTCCTACCGGGACTATGATGTGGTCATCTGCGTTGTGTTCATAATCTGCATTGTTCAGGATGACTGCTTGACTGTCTTTGTCTACTTTTGTGATAATTATTAACTGATCATCCTGGCACGTTTTGAGTTCAGCTCGCTTCTTGGTACTCAGGTTACTTGGCTGGGGTTTCTGATTTTTAATGATCTTCCTGATCTGTGCTCCACCTCTGTTTGCGTCATCAATTGGTGACATCTACAGTTGCCCCTTCACTACCGGAATCATTCCCAGTGCTTTTAGAGGTCCACGGCTGACGTTGAAATTCAACTCCCTGTTCAAATGTTTACTTTCCGTTTCTGGCAATGCGCGATCCGACGGATTTATTACGGGCTGGACAATGGTATCTAATACGCCTAACGAAGAACGGTCGCCTCTTTGTTTAATCAATAGAAGGAGGTTGGCAGACGTTCTCCGTTATTTTTGTTTTACCAAATCGTTTTAAGGTAAAGCTAGTTGTCATATCGACTGAACATCACCCACAACTGATCGCAGCTGTAGCATTTCCATAGACTTTCCAGTCGGCCCCCTTCGAAAATGGGAATGCGACAGATGCGATACATTGTGGGTGATGTTCAATCTATATGAAAATCAAAATCCCCTACTACTCATCAGTAAAACTAGTTGTCTCACAACATGTCGAATCACTCAAAGTGTGCCAGAAGGTAGCAAGGATTCCAACTGGCTATCCAATTGTTCGACCTCCCTTCGAATTTGTAATGGCCAAAAGGAACATTTATGAATTCGCTGACGAAGCAATGTTTGCTCATCAACTCAGGTGGCACGATTAGATCAATCACAATCGTCCGGTGGTCTGACTCGTAATGAACGTGATATGAAATATGATTGAATACATTGAAAGTTGAACGTACGATGGTTGGACCAATTGACTTCAAGCTTATACAGTTAAATTCGAGTATTAACGAAAATCAGTGCTTCCAAACCGCAAACAGAACGGATGTGAGAATATATTGTGCGTTTTTGGTTTACATCGCTTGTTAAATGCTCTTTGAGATGGTCGAAACGTTGCAAAACCGATAATTCTTTTGGTTTTAACACGTAGCTTGATTTAATAATGGGCGTCAGCAAAACGGACGATATATTTTTTTATAACAGTTCTGATTACGATTCAGAAATACTAACCGCCAAACCATTTCACTGAAATCTGCGAGTTCAACTTCATTGAGAAATCTTGATCATGGGGTCATCGAGTGGAGTTAACAGGACAGTCGCTGTCTCCTCTCAAGCTTGTCGCTGAAATCCTTGAAAAAAATACATGCTCTGGTGACTGTTGCAGGTTCATCCAGACCGTAGATGTGAAGTTTCCGTTGCAAAATGAAATTATCAACTCCGTCAAAAAAATATGATAGGTTTAAAGAAACTTTCTAGCACTTGCTTTTGAGACGGATTTCCGTTCCATTGTGCTTTCCGTTGTATAATATAACAGCTGTGGGGACATTTAAAGGCGGATGTGTTTGCTCGCCTAATCAGTTACCTCGCATGCATAGTCAACCTACGTGTTGTACAGAGTGAATGGAGAAAGCAGCCACGGTTAACAATTGACGAAAAGAAACGTTAACGTCAAGCATCACGCCTTCTCGCTATTCTAATGTCTCAGAACGCGCACTGATTTTATGATGGCACTGGTAACAGACGGCAACCAGTGTACACTTCGATTCCTCACTGTTAACACTTCTTGATATTTCCTTGTATATTTTGTATTCAAGGTGGCCCAGAAAAAATAAATCGAGAGAGCTAAAATCTGTTGACTTTGATGCCTGTGTAAGGGTCCTGAATCTGACAGTCTGCCAACCGCTATGCACCCCATTGGGATAATCAGTTGAGACGTGTGGTTTGGCACCGTCTTGCTGAAACCGCCCGCAGTTATGCAGTCCATCCCCAGCTAACACTTGAGTCACGTGTGGCTACAACCACCGATTATATTAGCCTGAAATTACTTCTTATGGGTTACATCAATATCAAGATCACATGTAGCACTTCCATTGGCTAACAATGATTTGGTTATTTTGGTGTCCAGAATAGCCGTACAGAACAGCAGTTTGAGCTCATGCTGTTTTTCTAGTTAGAGTGAAGTGGTTGGGATCAGTTGTAAACAAGAAACAGAGTAGAACAGCAATCAGTTAATAAATATGACCCAGTGTATATCATCATTCAGTGAGACTCAACATACAACATATCCTCGCTGGTCGGCCTCGTTTACTCGTAGCTCTTGCAATTGAACTGCCCAATAAGTCCGAAAACAATATTTTGGAGGCTAATGCATACGTCAACCTTGGAGAATTTATGCACGCGTAGGCAAGTCACTTAACACACTACTACAGGCTACTCTCCATCCTTTGTGAAACAGTACGAACACTAACACTGTCGGTGGAAACGCGCGACCAGTAACTTTTCAGTGTATCATGATCAGCGCCTGTTGTGATAAATTTTCGAGCAATTTTCTGCATGGAGTTACAAATAACTAATCGTGCGCCCGACTACCTGGAGTTGAACTTCCGGGTGGAAGGGACTGTATTCCAACCATAAAGCGATTACGTTTGTTCATTGTTCTATGCCCATTTCTTCAGGTTTCGTTTGGCTAGCATTATCCATCTGCGTCACAATCGTAAGAATGACTTTAGTCTCACAGCAAAGCTAGCATAGCTGACTGGCTAACTGGTTAGACTTCTCTGTGACAGCCATTACCCAAACCAGTTATTGATCAGTGTCTGTCTGACAAATGGGTCACCTGATCACAACAGCTGATACGGACATTTGGAAATAGCATTGAAATAGCATTTCGCCACCACGTCCGCTGTTTCATGTGCGTACATGTGCTCGCGTAGTAAGTATGAAATTACCTGTTCGATGGACCAACTGCCTTGACAAATAGGTCGTTCCAAGTACCAATCGTCCAGTACCAATAACATAAAAAACACAGAACTTAATATGAAATCTCGCGAAACACTGCTTTTCATGCAGTGACAATCAGAAAACAAATTGCTGATGTTAATATCCAAGTATCGATCGTTCAGATAGTTAATGGGCCTCAATACCAAGATGGCATCCATAACAGAGCTCTCCAGTCTGTTCAATGGGGAGGTCAAGTTGAATGAACGAAACATTTCCGTGAACCAAAGAAAAGAATAAGGTATAAATGTAGGTGTTCGCTTTATTTTGACATCTTCCAATATTACTGATGAGTAGTCGGGGATTTGGTTAATTTCAATTGAACACCACCCACAATTGATCGCAGCTGTCGCATTCCCATAGACTTTCCAGTCGGCCCCTTTCGAAAAGAAGCACTAGACTCGAGTTTCG